>OY731402.1:15641502-15926104 GCA_963425845.1 Sphenostylis stenocarpa | reverse complement strand
TTAACTAATAGTATACAAGTTTTATCAACTAAAATGCTCTTAACTCTTTTGTAGCAGGTTTTTAAGCTGATAAAGTTTTCGAAATAATCGATTGATTTCATTAAAGGAAGTTTTAAAAACCTTCATCGAGTATTTTAACCGATACAGTTTCGAAATAACCGATTAAAATCACTTAAAATGTTCGGAGAAGTGTTCGGCAGTATTTTAATCGATACAACTTCGAAATAATTGATTAAAACCACTTGGTGTACTATATGCTCGATCAGAATAAGCATATGACCGATCAGAACCAGATATGATCGATTAGAATTGAGTTATGACTGATCAGAATTATTTTAATCGATTAAAACTGCGTTTCAATCGATTAAAACAACTTAAGAAAATTTATACTAAGCATTTTAATCGATTAAAACAGATTTTTATCAGTTAAAATCACTTGGAAAAATTTATAAGAATGATTTGCAGTATTTTAATCGATTGAAAGACGAAACAATCGATTAAAACAAATTGGAAGATTTTTTGTAAAGAGTTTTAATTGATATAAACGTTGTCGTATCAGTTAAAACAAATCTGGAAACGTTTTAATGAATTAAAAGAAGATTTAACAGATTAAAACAAGACTTTTAACAGATTAAAAGATTATTTTAACAGATTAATTAAACCAGCAGTTTTGAAAATCTTCTATATAAACAAAGTTGCTTGAACTTTTTATACATCATCTGAAATACATCTTTTGGCAATCAATCAAGCAATCAAAAGTGCTACTTTCAAGAAAGAATCACGCTAGTTTTTGTGAAGTTCATCAAAGTTCTTTCTTGAGGCAAAATTGCATTCTTTTGGAGAAGAAACACATACTGCAGAACCGCATAAAACTGGTTTGAGAGTTCTAAGTTTCTTCTGTTTGTTTCTTTACTTTCTTTTACTATATTGTGGGTGCCTAGAATTGTGGGCACTGGTTTCTGTAGCTGGAATTTGGCTGCATGGTAGGTCAAGAACTAGAATTTGGTTCTTGGTGAAAGGTTAGGTGCAGGAACTGGAATTGTGGTTCTTGTGGTAGATTGAGTGTGAGGTTAAGGTTGTAATCTGTAAAACATTCAATCTAGTGGAACCCAGCTAGAATTTGGCTGGAGACTGGACGTAGCCCTGGGATTGGGTGACCTAGTAAAATCCTTGGTGATATCTTTCTAAACCTTTCTCTTCTTTAATTTTGTGACTGCATTTAATTTTGATTGCTTGTTGTGTATGATTCAAGAACTGGTCAGATTTCTTAATCTTTGAAATAGATAATCTATTAATTGCGAAAATCTTTCAAAGATCAATTCACCCCCCCCTCTTGATCTCAGCCTACTTTTCTAACAAAAAAGATCATCCAAAAGATGTTGATCACATACAAGGATTGGCACGAAATGCTACCCTTCACCCTGCACGGATATCGAACTTCCATGCAGACCTCCACCGGAGCCACTCTGTTCTCCCTCGGATACGGCATGGAGGCTGTATTTCCAGTAGAAGTTGAAATACCTTTCCTAAGAGTCATTATGGAAGCAAAGCTAACCGAAGCAGAATGGGTCCAGAATCGGTATGACCAGCTTAACCTGATCGAAGAAAAACGACTAGACGCCATATGTCATGGGCAGGCCTATCAAAAGAAGATCAAGAAGGCCTACGATAAGAAGATCAATCCCCGCACTTTTCAACAAGGAGATTTAGTAATAAAGAAACTGCTTCCTGCCCAGAAAAATAAACTTGGAAAATGGGCAGCAAACTACGAAGGACCCTTTGTGGTCAAGCGAGCTTTCTTAGGAGGATCCCTTATCCTCACTAACATGGACGGAGAAGAACTTCGGCATCCGGTCAACTCAGATGCTGTGAAAAAGTACTATGCTTGAAGACATTGCTCATGACCCGTCAGGACCAAAACTTGCAAAGAGCGTCCCGAGCAAAATATAGGGTCCATATTCCTCGCTAGGACACGTCCTAGGCAAAAGTTAGAGGTTCCAAAAAAAAAAACCAAAAACAAAGAGCAATGATTACCTTAGCCGAAAACCGCAAGGCGACTAAAGTAATGTCCTTCCAGAAGCAAGCAGGCTTTGCATAGTCTTCACTCCAAGCTCGAGCATCTTAACTGAAGCGACCAGGAGAAGCAGAGAGACAGATGTTAGGGACATGATTGTTATAGTTTATACAGTGTAGCCAACCTTGGCCAGCCATGCTTCTAAATCCCTTTGTAAATCCTTCTGTAAAAAATGAACCATTTGTTTGTATCAATAATGTTGTCTTTTACTTGACCAATTTATGAAAATGCCTCTGTATTAATGAAACATGAGCATGCATAAAGAACCAGTACAAGAAAGCATAAGAAAAGAAAAGAAAAAAGAAAAAGGACAAAAAAAATGATGCCTGCTAGGAGATTCTTAGGCAAAAATTAGGGTAGTCTGCTAGATCGAAAACCTGCAAATGGCAGTTTACGCAAAAGTTAAGGCAATCATAAAAAGGAAAAAGCCTGCTAAGACATCCTAGGAAAAAATTAAGGCAGCCCACTAGATCGAAAACCCTAAAAGGGCGGTCTAGGCAAAAGATAAGGCTTAATAAAAAGAAAATGAATAAAAAGAAGAGCCCATCAATGTAATCATGAAAGCTCAACAGAAGAATGTCAGTCACATTCTAGATGCATCAAATAAAAGTAGATTACATTTAAGGCATCCACACAAGTAGTCGCACGAAACGACTTCGTCAAAATCGAAAAACAAAAACAAAAAAATCGCTTCAGATAAATAACAAAAAACGAAAATCATTCATATAAGGAGACTAGCTCCATGTTTGCGTTTGAAAACAGGAAGCACTCAAAGCAAGCCTCCAAATGAAGCTCCCCTCAAGAAAACAACGCAAACCGAAAGCCTTCACTTCCAAAGAAGCATCTTCCTACTCAGAGGCATTACCAGAACCTCAATGGATGCCCGCCTGCTCAGAGGCATTACCCTAAGATCAACAAATCCCCAGTGGATTCCTTCCTACCTAAGAGGCATTCATCAAGAATCCTCGGCGCATCGGACGACTGTGAAAAATAAAAAAACAGAATATCAAGCAAAAACACTCCTCATAAGGAATGACGCATGTGCTAGAGCAGTAAGCTGCCACCACCACCAGTCCTACAAAGTGGACTGCACCAACCAGATGGGGATTCATACTCATCAACCAAGGGGTCGGCTACCGCAAGAAGGAGCATCCTAAGGTTCTACCACTTGTGAGCCGAGGGGTCGGCTACCATAAGAAGGAGCATCCCAAAGCTACAATCAACCGGATGGGGGTTCATACTCATCAACCGAAGGGTCGACTACCGCAAGAAGGAGCATCCTGAGGTTCTACCACTTGTCAACCAATGGGGTCGGCTACCGCAAGAAGGAGCATCCCGGAGGTTCACACCTTTTTGTCCAAAGGGTTCGGCTACCGCATGAAGGAGCATCTCGGAGGCACACACACATTTATCGTCTAGAGGGTCGGCTACCGCAAGAAGGAGCATTCGAAGGACAACTGGGAAAGAGGGTTAACCCCTTCACCCTCCAGCCAATCTTTTTGGCATGTTGAGCCAACAGTCGGCTAGTCAAGTGAAGGGGGGCAACTATATACCTCAAATCTTGCCCAACCTCAAAATAAAGAGCAGAAGACTTTCGTTTGAAGATGGACGAGGCCTACAAGATCCCTAGGATTGATCAATAGACCCCATATTAGAATAGGAAGGATTTTTGTACAAAAAAATAAGAAATTCCACCTAAAGGGTCGAGACCGCTGTCTTGTTTGGCGAGATCGCTATCTCGCCCTCACACTTGCCGAAGGCGATACCGCCATCCCGTTTGGCGAGACGGTGGTCCCGACCTGATAGGTGCGAATTCCTATAAAAGGGGGGGAGGACTTTCTCACTCTTTTCACACACTTCTACACTTTTTCTACTGTACTACTCTCAAATTATTCTCCTAGGATCCCTCTGAAGCATTTCCAGAGTTTCTTAGAGTTCTTAGAAAAGCGTTCTAGAGTGCTGCGAGAAAGAGAAATCATCATTGTAGAAAGTGAGGATTGCCAAAAAGCACCCTCTTTCAAGAACAAACTATAAAAGATTGCTTCGAAGGTTCCTATATACTCCCTTCTCTATTTTATTTCTTTTTAGATAATATTTTTGTGCATTAGTCATTTAGGGTGATGTAGTCAATAACTTAATTTCCACAATGAATAAATAAGGGTAAAAGCACAATTTTATAGTTATTATTTCTTTATAAAAATGGTCCATCATAGGGAACCCGAAAGGGGTGTCGTAGGGAAGCTAATACCTTCCCTACACGTAACTAACTCCCTTACCTAACTCTGGTTGTAATGACCAAAGTTGGTTTTTCTTAAAAACCCACTGCCTTTTTTTTTCTTTTCCAATATTTCTGGGTAAAAACATTGGTGGCGACTCTCGAACCTTTCGAAAACCTCGCTTTTAGGTTCAACCCGGTTATCGGACAACCTAAAATGCGTTGAACCACACTTAAAAAAAAACGTGAGTCAAACGAAACCATCACGTCACTCCGACCGCCTCTTTTGACAGCGGCGACAATGTCATCTCTAGGAAAAGCTGTTGTTCATCCTTTATGGATTCAAAGGAGGTGCTCATCTCTTGTGTGACTCAAGAGAGGTGTTTTCTAATCTTTATCTTTGTATTTGTAATTTGTTTGAATTGTGATTATAGTGATAGCGTTAATTCTCTTTTAGAGTGATTAGCAGCTGGACGTAGGGTCTTTTGATTCGAACCAGTATAAAACACTTGAGTAATCTTCTTATCCTTTCTCTCTTTACTTTAAAAGTATTTTAATCGATGAAATTTGGGAAAAATTTCAAAATCCTAATTTTTATAAGAAACCAATTCACCCCCCTCTTTGTTTTGTTCGCAACCACAAACATTCTGCTGCGCACAAGTTCTAACAAGTGGTATCAGAGCTTGCTTTGATAGTTCTTCAAAAATTTTGAAAATGGCCAAACAAAACCAAACCTTTGCTAAAGGTGCTTCTATTAACAGACCCCCACTTTTTGCGGGACAAAATTATCCCTTTTGGAAAGTAAGAATGCAAATATTTTTGGAGTCTGTTGATAGGGGTGTTTGAGATGTTGTTATAAATGGTCCTTTTATTCCAAAAATAACTTAAAATGAAGTAGAGGTACCAAAATCATTTTCTAGAAAGTCGGCTGAAGTAAATAGGAAAGCACAATATGATGTTAGGGCTAGGAATATAATTTTGTCTTCTTTGTATTAGAAAAGAACAATCTTTTAATCTGTTAAAAGTCTTGAATAAATCTGTTAAAACTTCTTTTAATTTGTTAAAATGTTCTTGATCATTTTTCAGATTTGTTTTAACTATTGCAACATCGTTTCAATCGATTAAAACACTTTGTAAAAAATCCCTTAAGTTATTTTAATCGATTAATTCGCCTTTTGATCGATTAAAATTCTGCCACATATTTTCATAAAACTTTCTAAATGATTTTAACTAATAACAGTCTGTTTTAATCGATTAAAACACTTTGTAAAAAATCTTAGTTGTTTTAATCGATTAATTCACATTTTAATCGATTAAAATCCTGCCAAATATTTTCATAAAACTTTCTAAGTGATTTTAACTGATAACACATCGATTAAAATTTTGACAAAACTTCTTTCAAAACCTTTCAAGTGGTTTTAATCGATTAATTCGAGATTACATCGATTAAAATACTGACAGAACATCTTTCAAAACACTTCAAGTTATTTTAATCGATTATTTCAAGTTTGTATCGATTAACATACTGCTAGAACACTTTCCAAAACATTTTAAGTCATTTTAATCGATTATTTCGAATCTATATCAGTTAAAATTCTGGCAGAAGGTTTTCAAAAATTCCTTTAATGAAAACAATCAATTAATTCGAAGATATATCGATTAAAACAGTTCCAGTGAATATTTTAAAAGGTTTTAATCGATTATTTCGAAAACATATTAGTTAAAAACTTGTTATGTAAGTGTTAAGAACATTTTAACTGATAAAGCTCATATAATATCAGTTAAAACAATTACTTAAAAACCATTTAATTGATTACTTTGGTTTTCAATAGATTAAGTACATTTAGAGGCATTTTCAAAATCTTTTTAAATGATGAAACCTCATGCAGCAGAGAGATATGAATGATTATACCTATGTATAGATGCAGACTCACTAATCACTCTACCCTTTTAACCAAGTAACCTTTGACTTCAACAAAATAGCCTTTGACTTCATTTGACTTCATCAAATCAACAAGATTTTTCTTTTATCGAATGATTCAATAAGATCTTCATCACTTTCAGTCTCCCCCTATTTGATGAAGACAAACACCTCTTTGAATAATATCTCTGCAGAAGAAGCCACTTGAATATATAGATTAGTGAGTATTCAAAAATTAATCATTTCTCCCCCTAGATTACTCCCCCTAAAATAGTGAGTATATCAAAATCAATTATTTCTCCCCCTTTGACTTCATCAAAAATAGGGAAGAGAGGAGTAAAACAAACAATATGCATGGCATGTAACAAAATTTATTTTGAAAACAATATTATAAAAAAAATCATGATACCATCGAGATGTATTACTCATTTAAAGACCAATTAAAGTTGATTTAAACTTATCTTCATTAACACGTTTGTAATGAATATAATAGACACGTGTAAAGATAAGGGAACAATGCTTTAGTAGCATGTTACAAGAACAACCATTAACTAAAGTCTTTAATTTTCTTTCCAAAGTAATAATCGATTAAAAACAGGAAATAATCGATTAAATTGTTCTTGTTACTGATTTTAATTGATACAAATAATGTTTTAATCGATTGAGACAATACTGAAAGGTGAATTTTTAAAAAACTTGAGTTCATTTAATCGATTAAAATAGTATGAAAAAGTTTTGTAAAGTAATTTTAATCGATTAAAGCTTGTTTATATCAATTAAAATAACCAAAAATAGGAAATAAGTAATGTTTGATGCATCTAGGATTCCTAATTTTTTTTTTAGTTTTAAAAAATAGTTATTACAAGATGTTTAGTGGCAAATTCAACTAATTTGATTAAGTTTTAACCAAAAAATAGAATAAAATCAGAGTAAAGCATCTTATCAAGTGAATTTAATTGATGTAAATCATTTTTAGTTGATACAGATTCATGATTTATGATTTTTAATCGGTTAATTTGTGAATTAATCGATTAAAACAGTATGAATTTTCTATATAAATGTTTCTGTAAATAAATTTAATCGATTAAATCGATTTTGTATCAGTTAAAACTATCAGATTTATGTTATTGATTTCAATCAAGGGTCTCCAATTTAAAACTAAATAGCTAATATCATATAAAAGATAGTTGATCGAAGATCAGTCAATATTATAGTCCATAATAGAAAATAAGAGTAACGGAAAAATAAGGAAAGCATGAAACAAGAAAAAAAAGAAAGGAAAAAAAAAACCTTCTTGATGATACTCAATCATCCCAATTTACCTGGTTTAGCTGCATATCCTCCAATTTGGTATAAATGTCAGCAATTTGATTTCCTAGGTTGGAGAATTGTGTGCTGGTCTGTTGGAAGTGTTGGTAAGTCATTTGCATGTGTTTCCTTTGATTTTCTTACACTGAGGCCATTTGAGAGAGCATGGTTCTTTCAAACTGGGAGACAGGAGATCCATAGTCAGGTTGCTCCATGTATGGTATGATCTCCACGTTCTCATAGGAAGTTTGACCACCAGTGGATTTTGGAACCTCAACAGCAACTGGAGAAGAAGGAATTTGACCTTGATCAGCTTCTTCTTCATCTTCTCCTCATCTTCAGACATCCCAGCATCAATCTTAGAGATCCACTCTCCATCAATTTTGATAAATCCCATCTTCCGCAAAGTGGAATCATCAATATTATTGGAGGCCTTTGGAGTTTCCACATATTCTCCTGCAAGATCTACTTCAAAGTATCTAAAAAATTGATTAATCAGCATAGCATATGGCAGTTTATAATCAGCCAATCTTTTTGCTTTTATCATGTGATCCTTGCTAACAAAAATCCAATTTACACGGATATTATTTTCAATGCAGTACATAAGAGCTAAATCACCCTCATTAAGTAACGCATGATTACTCCCTCTTGCAGTAAGCATCCATGCAATGATAAAAGCAAGAATTCTTGGTTCAAGCTCCATTTTCCCAGCGTTAAGAGTTCTTACAAAATCATTTTGATTTTTGAGACAGTTGTAGAAATATTAAATTTTGTTAAAATCAGGTAACTCTGTAATGTTACCTCTGGATACCTTTACACCAACATCATGAAGACCAGCCACTTCTTCCCACACCTTAGGAGTGATCACCAAATTTATACCTTTGACTTGAGACCTTAGAGTGGAGCCGCTGACTGTAAGGTTGGCATAAAATACCCTTACTAGATCATGTTGAATGTTGCCAGTGTGCTTCAGAAAAGTCTTTAACTTTTGTCTTTTCAATTTTCTTCTCAAAGAGGTAAAGCCTTCTTCATCCAACCAAGCAAACTTAATATATTTAGGAATTACCAATTGCTTTTGCTTGAAGTTGGAAATGAAGTTGTTCATTTTGTCAATGTCTCCATTGAACCATGCTTCCACATGTCCTCCAGCTTGACCAGCAGTAGAGGAAGATTCCCCCTTATGTTTCTTTCTTGATTTTGATCTCTTAAGCATCTTGTAGCACAAATTTGAGAAGAAATTTGATAGGTATAGTATGTGAGTGCGAGAGAAGAGAGAAGAAAAGAAGAGGAGAACCTGAAAATGCAAAACCTGATTTCTCTTTGATGAATAGAAGTTCGGATTCCAAATTTTTGAAGTCCGAATGACAGACCTGCAATATTTTAGTCTTAATTGGCTGTGTCCCCTTGACTGAGTGTAGAATCACATGCTTTGGGCAATGGGTACATCAGCTAAAGTGTTCTTGGATAAGTATTGACTTGGTCAAAATGATATAGTAAATGCACTTGCAGAATTTGATAAGCAATAAATCTTGGAAATTTGTCCTTGATTAGCTGAGAATTTTTCAATTGATTGTAATTAAAATGATTTCTAATAATGAATTAATCAATTAATCAACAAATTAACCAATTAATTTGATCTTGAATATTAGGTTTGAAAAAGAAACAGTGAAATAATTGATTAAAATCATAAAAGAATCGATTATTTTTGTACTGAAAAATTTAATAAAATGTCAGCAGAATTTTAATCGATTAAAACGAAAAAGAATCAATTAAATTTGACCTTTTAATGGTTTTAACTGATGTAAATCCTTTTTAATCGATTAAAATAGAGAGAATAAAACTATATTAAATTTCTGAGTACATTTTAATCGGTTAATTCGTATTTTAATCAATTAAAACTGTACGAACATCTTTTCTAGTATGCTCTGTAAGTGAAATTAATCGATTAAAATAGTTTTATATCAATTAAAATACTCAGTCCATGAATCCAGAATCAATATTTGCTTATTAGGTACCAAAGAACTTCCAGATTTTGTTTCTGCAAAACAGATTTAACATATATCTGGTACCCTTTTTATAATCATTGGATCCAATCAAGTTATTTGAGATGAATTCTTGGGAATCCACTTCATTCTACCTCTTGGTATAGCATACTTCTTGATTCTACAAAATTTAACAGAATGACCTCTTTTCATATAATAAAAGCATGTAATAAATGGTGATGAAATAGATTTACTGTATGCAAAATAGTTTTTAAACGTTCTAGTTTTCTTTCCAACAAGAGATGTAAAACCAATACCACCACGATCAATAACCAACTTTTGAGAATCAAGTATAACATCAAGACTGGTTTTTCCTTATGCAAGTTTAGATGTAGATTTTATTAAATATGCTAATTTTTTTTGTAACTCAGGACAATTTTCACAATTTTTTTTATCATTACACATGTAATCAGAATTACCTATTTCCAGACTTTCATTCTTAGTTTCTTCATCAAGAATTTTCTTTTCAAGAAGAATGATTTTTTTTTCTTATAAACTATTCATGCTTTTTAATCTTTTTGTTTTCAATTTCTAATTTCTTAGCTACTGCATGCATTTCATAAAAAGCATCTTATAATGAACTGTAATTCATAGTAGTTGTTGAATAATCAGAACTTACACTGGACATGGGAGAATTCGAATTGACCATCAAACACATCTCTGTTGTTTCTTCATAAGCAATTTCAAGAGTTTTCCACATCTATTCAGCAGTCTGGCAATGAGATACCCTGAAAATTTCATTTCTGTTAAGTGCAGATGTGATGATATTCTTAGCAGTACAGTCATCTTGAATTTGTTTCTTTTCATAATCATTCAAACTAGATCATTCTCTATTAAAAACATAAGAGCCTTGTTCAATAATATTCCAAACATTTATATCAATAGATTCAATAAAGATCTTCATTCTTATCTTCCAAAATGAATAATATGTACCACAAAATAGTGGAGTTCTATTAATACAAGCACCCTCAAAAAAATTATTTTCAGCCATTTGGATCGAAAGACTTGAGTAAATTTCAAGAACCTTGCTCTGATACCAATTGTTAGAAAAGGAGGTTGAGATCAAGAGGGGGGGGGGTGAATTGATCTTTGAAAGATTTTCGCAATTTACAGATTATCTATTTCAAAGATTAAGAGTTCTGACCAATTCTTGAATCAAACAAAACAAACAATCAAAATAACGGCAACAGCAGAATTAAAGAGAGAAAGGTTTAGAGAGATACAACCAATATTTATACTGGTTCACTCAATCCCAGGGCTACGTCCAGTTCTTAGCCAAATTCCAGCTGAGTTCCACTAGATTGAATGTTTTACAGATTACAGATTCCAATCACACACCTAATCTACCACAAGAACCAAAATTCCAGTCCTTGCATCTAAACCTTCACCAAGAACCAACTTCAAGTTCTTGAACCACCCTGCAGCCAAATTCCAACAACAGAAACCAGTACACTTCCAGACACCCACAATATAGTAATAAAATATAAAGAAACAAAGAGAAGAAACTAGAACATTCAAATCCGGATTATGCAGCTTTGCAGAATGAGTTTCTTCACAAAAGAAATGCAGAAATTGCCTTAAGAATGAACTTTGAAAAACTTCACCAAACTTGCGTGATTATTTCTTGAAAGTAACTCTTATGATTGCTTGATTGATTTCTCAAAGGTATATATTAATAGCTGGTTTAATTAATATGTTAAAATAATCTTTTAATCTGTTAAAAGTCTTGAATTAATCTGTTAAAACTTCTTTTAAACTGTTAAAATGTTCTTGATCATTTTCCAGATTTGTTTTAACTTATGCGACATCGTTTCAATCGATTAAAACACTTTGTAAAAAAAATCCCTTAAGTTGTTTAAATTGATTAATTCACCTTTTAATTGATTAAAATTCTGCCAAATATTTTCATAAAACTTTCTAAATGATTTTAGCTAATATCAGTCTACTTTAATCGATTAAAACACTTTAATCGATTAATTGGTGAAATAATCGATTAAAACAGTGAGAAAAACCATTTTCTGTATCTGCTCACTGGTTTAATCGATTAACACCCCTGTTAATCGATTAACAGGCCTGTTAATCGATTAACAGGTCTTTTAATCGATTAAAACAGAGAGTTTTGGGGTTCTGTTGATTTTGGCTCTGTAATAATCGATTAACACTTCATTTAATCGATTATTTCAGTCAGATTTTGATTTTTAACTTCAAATCAATCTTATTTTCGAAAACCCTATTTCCAAGAACCCTAGTTTCGAAATTCCCAATTCCCAAACCCTAATTTCTCTACTTAAGCTTCTCTATGGCACTCAGAAAACAAGAACAACCTTTTTCATACAAAAGTTAAGTGCTGTGAGTGCCAGAGAATTGTTTGTTGCAAGAAAAAGGGGCTTTTGGAACCTGGTGTGGGATAGAAGCGATAAGAATCACTAAGTGGAGTTCTTAGTGGATTGTGTGTTGTGCCGTCTCTAGGGAAAGCTGTTCTTCATCTCTTGTGTATTTCAAGAGAGGTGTTTTCTTTACTTTATCTTTTCCATTGTAATATGTTTGTAACAACTGTGATTATTGTGACAGCGTTAATCCTCTGTTTGAGTGATTAGCAACTGGACGTAGGGTCTTTTGATCCGAACCAGTATAAATCTCCTGTGTAAGATTCTATCTCTACTCTATTTACATTTACACAGTTTTTAATCGGTAAAATTTGGGGAAAATTTTGAAAACCTAATTTTTGTTAAGAAACCAATTCACCCCCCCTCTTGGTTTTTTTCCGACCACGCGAACATTCCGCTGCGCGATTCTAACACTGGAATTTCCCTTCCATGTAGGCGTGCTCGTCATCCATACGTCGGTATAAGCCAGTGAAATATGGATCATATGATTGCTGCTAGGACTCCGAAGTTGCGGGAATATCCTGTGGCATGCCGAAATCATGCATATCTAGTGAAATTGAGAGCATGGGGTGTAAAACGAACCCGGATCCTTGTCGACTAAGGATGTTTATGTGGACCAGTATTCCCCCATTAATCGGTTCTGGTTGGAGGCTTGCCGAGATGTCTTCTCCGTCAGTACATCCCCAATATTCGGCTAAAGGGGTGAGAAAAGGAGCCATCATGATAGCTCATGCTGAGCCACGAGTTCCATAATCCTTTAGGGCTTTCAGGAAAGGATACCCTGTGTTACATCAATGCCCTTGATGCATGCAATAGACAATAAAGAGATCAGCCAACGTCACATTTCCTTGGCTTTCCTTCCGGCTATGTATGGTCCCAACTAGCAATTTGTGGCATATGCGGAGCAGAGGAGAAAAAGTTGCGCCCTTCAGATGTGACGACAGGCTTTGTGCTCCGGTGAGGTCTTTCCACATGTTGGTGGTAGTGAGAGCAGTGGGTTTCTCATAGTATGCAGACCTATATTCTGGCGTTCTCGTATCCGCTTGTTGGCAGAAACCCATTATGACATTGAAGTCATCCAGCATGGTAGTCCGGTGTGCCCCATCCATCCAATAGGAGACAGCTTGAGTAGGGGGCACTCTAGGGGTCATAGACGGCATCTCCACCAGAGTGACAGAGGCAAGGAATTCCAGCGTGGCGATACGGTGGATTCGAGAGGGTGGCTCACAGAGTAGAAAATCCCATCCTATGTTTTGGATGTACCTTCTGACATCTTGATCCCAGCCAAATGTAGTTAGGATTTCGAAATCCAGACATAGCATAGGGTGCCAGGAATACTGTTGGATGTTTGCCAGCCTCAGTTGATGTGATTCTTCTAGCAGAGCGTTGGTGATGGGAGCTCCTCTGGTGGAGGCCCGGGTGCGTTTCCTCCTAGATGAAGGCTCCCCATGCTCCATTTTGTGCCTAACTCACTCAAGAATGCTAGAAATGCGTAGAAAGGGAGAAGAAGCAAGATGGAATGCTTGGAATGGGATGAAAATGCAAGGATTCACGCCCCTTATTTATAGGAGAGGTCTTAAAGGTCGAGATGGTCGTCTGGGATCTGGGACGGCCATCTCGAACCAACGGTAACCTTAAGACAGTCGTCTGAGAAGTGGGACGGTCGTCTCAGTCAAATTTTTGCCTTGAGACGTGCGTCTCAGATGTGGGACGGGCGTCCCACTTGAATTTTTCCATTTGGGACGGCCGTCTCGACCCTTGGGACGGTTGTCTCGAGCTTTTTAAGTTTGTTTTCATGTTTTTTGATGAGAAGGAAGATAGGACTCCATTCATTGCTGTTTTAATGCATGTAATGTTTCATGATATGCGTCATATGATCTATTTCAGTTAATATTTCGAAAGTTTTAACTGATGTGCTTTGACTTCGGGCGCATTCTCGGTGTAGTACCTTTCTGTCATCATGTTTTTTTGTTTTTTTATCAACAAGCTTTACTGTACTTATTTGCCCTATCAGACTTTCTTGCTATAATCGAAGAGTAACCTTTTTTGAATGTAGAGCAACTGCCATGTCAATGCCCCTCTTCCTTTCCTTAGGGATTTCGACCCTCCTATTGATCACTATGTTTCCACATTCCCCCTTTTATTACTTGAATGCTTTATAGTGAAAGGGTCAAGAGAAGAGAAAGAAAAAGGATTTATAACAAGGGCTTGTGTTTTAGAGGGAGTTTTTTTTTTATAATAGAAGTTTCTGTAAGAATGGCTAGCCAGGGTTGGTCAGTGTTTAGGCTAGTTTAGACAAATGTTTTGTTCTTATGATGTGGCGTCTTTATTCACTGCTTTGTGGCGCCTTTTTGTGATTGATTAACTTTCCTAGCCCGCCCTTTCAGGTTTTCAGTCTAGGATGTTGTGCTATGTCCTAACTTTTGTCTAGGTTCCCCTTTGTATTATTTTTAGGAATACCTAGCGGACTTTTCGTAACCCTAACTTTTGCTCAGACTACCCTTTATTATTGTTCAGGTCTCCTGCCGGGTTTACCCTAATTTTTGCGCAGCACCCTTTGTGGGTTTCCTGTCGGGTATTTTGCCCTTTTATTTTTTTATCTTGGCCTTTGGCCTTGACGAGCTTTGTTTAAAAAAATATATATATATATATATATATATATATATATATATATATATTATGTACAACATTGTCGAAACTTGGTTCTATTGAAGTAGATCTTTATTCGTGTTTCTAGTTAATCAATCGTATTTGACTTTGTTTTGTGACACCTTGATTGTTTTGACGCATTTAGAACAAAACGTCTATCTAAACATTGTTAATTTAAAATGAGGTATAGACATATTTAGCAAGAAGAGAAGCAGATAGTAAGAATAACATTCTTTTGTAATTTTGGGGGAAATGTGTGCCCTAGAGATGGTCGGGGGCCGGGCATACCCCGTGGAGTGATCTCTAATAGTCATTAGGTTTACATCCCTTAGAATTGGAAGAAGGACACCTAATGACTAACGCTACCCTTTGCACTAATACCCCTCCTTTTCTGAATATCGTCTTTGAGGGTTAGGACTTCCCTATTTTCCGTGTAGCTTGATCTTTTGTAGGGTCGTACCCTAAGCCATACTTTGAAGGATTATCTTTGAAAATTGGTGGCTCTTTTATTCCTTGAGCATTCTTTCCGAGCCCCTATCCTGGGCGATACCCATATCTTTTCATCATGTGGGCCACTTTTGTATTACTGGGAAGTCTTTCTATGTTGGCAATTTCGAGCGCTTGAAAAGATGTTTCAAGAGCCTCTTCAGCTGCATCCACATATGGTTGGACAGACGGTTTGCTAATTAAAATGTCTTCTTCAACTTGAACCGTGATGAGTTTATCATTTGTCACAAACTTGATTTTCTGGTGGAGCGTTGAAGGTATTGCCTTAGCGCTATGAATCCAAGGTCTACCAAGGAGACAAGTATATGCCGGAGTGATATCCATCACATGGAAGTCTATGTTAAAATAGTAGGGCCAATATGGATTGGTAGACTAATCTCCCCTACTACTTCACGTTTTGATCCATCAAAGGCTCGAACAATTGTGCTACTCGGGCGCATGTGGGTTCCTTGTATTGTTATCTTATCAAGTGTGCATTTAGGCATAACGTTTAAGGATGACCCATTATCCACAAGAACTTTGAAAATGAGATATTCCTTGCATTTGACCGAAATATGCAAAGGGAGCTCTTCATTTGTGAAGGTAAGATGATCATTGGCTGTAATGTTACCAATGATTCCCTCAAACTTGTCTTGGGATATTGCATGCGGAACGAATGATTCATTCAAAACCTTTAACAGTGTGTTTCGATGTGGCTCTGAACTCATTATAAGTGATAACAAAGTTATCTTTGCAGGAGTGCGATTGAGTTGATCGATGATGGAGTACTCACTTTGTCTTATATACTGGAGTAAATCATCTGTCTCCTCCTTGGATTCTTTTTCCTCTTCGGTTTTATTTTTTACCTTATCTTTAGGAATATTATCTTCTAATTCCTTGGGGGAATATATTCTTCCACTTCTAGTCATGCCCCCAATACCGGCTATGTTGGAGATATCTTGATTGACTGGTGATTCTTCTGCATATCTCCAAGGTACAGCTTTATTTGATGAATAAGGGAAAGGACGAGGCATAAATAAACGTAAGGGCGTTATTGCCCCTTCCCTTTTATCGATTGGAATGACCAACGGTGCTTGTTTGTTATCATCTTTGGGTACATCGACCATTGTAGAGATTTTGATGACGAAAGGCTTCTTTTCCATTTATTCTGATTTGTGGAAAGCACATCACTTAATCCTTTCTTTTTATTATCTTTATTATTAAAATGAGGAGGGATGTATTAATGTATGCAACTTATGAATGCAATAGAAAGTTTAAAGATAATCCTTTTTATTTCATCTAGAAAGTGTTCATCCTTCTATACAATGCTTTGAAGTAAGTGTTGACAAAAATGGAGAAACTTAAAGAATCCTATAAGTAAATTAGGCTTTCTTTGTAATTCATCTTTAGCTACTCTCACATGATTTTTGAGCGCCTTAACTTGCTCATGTACCGCCTGGCTCATATTTTCACTATATCGATGAGCCTCTTTTATCTTTTCTTCCTGATGAACGATCAAGGCTTGCTGTTGGTCAGACCTTTCTATTACTTGGTCTCTTTCACGAAGTAGTTGACCATACTGAGCTAATTCATCTCTTTCTTTATCATGTAGCTCATCCAGATTTTCTCTATATCTTTCAGCAGTTTCCCACCACTTTTGTGCTTCTGACCGAGTTTCTGTTAGGTCATGTTGTATTAACTTGATCATTTTTTCCTGTTCTACAAGCGCACTCTCAAGATGTGCTATTTCATCATTCATGTCCCGGAATAGACTATCTTGTTCAAGCCTCAGAATTTTCAATGCTTGTTTAGTCTCTTCTTGGTAATCAGCACAATCATTCTTAAGGCGCTATATCTCATGATCTTTCTTTTTACATTACCTTTTTAAACCATCTATTATAAGGGTTGATTCTTACTCTTTCCCTTAAAAAGCCCTCAACTGAGCTTCCATTACTTCTACCCTTTTATTTAAGGCATTGACCTGCAATTGTAGCTTTTCATTAACTAATGTTGTGGTGAATGTAGCGGATGGTTGGGGTATCCTTCTACTTTTCCTCCATTCCTCATATTCGTGGGACGTAGACACCTGAACCTTTCCGAGTTCTTTATCTCCTATATAGACTGGTCTTTCCCATGCTTTTCAGACAGCAGATACTTCTTCAAAGCTATGGGAGTAATGGCATAGACACAACCCTCTGAGCTCTTCTTGAGTTGGCACAGTTTGGATTCTCATGAGTTGTCTCATAGCTATCTTGGGAGAGTAAGTTATGCAACCCTTGAGGCCTAATAGTGGTATGCTCAGGTAATCTCCGCATCGTATAAGAATATAACCGGGTCGAAACCAAGGGCAAACCCATGATACATGCTCTATTTTCCAGTTTTCCAACTCAGTTTTCCATTCAAAAGCTTGATGATGTTGAAGAGGAATTTTTGAAAAACTCCTTAAAGGATTAGGGAATATGCCCATGTAGCTAGAAGCGTAGAAGTGAGTCGCTGCCGTCCATTCCGACGTCTAGGGACATCTTGAACGTTTATGCAAGCAGTCGTGAAAAGATGGTTTAGACTCGCGTTTATTTAAAAATGTGTTCATTGCTCCCGAGGTGCTAAACAACTGAACTATCCTCTAATAAAAGCAAGGTTTTCGTAAAAGGGTTCTTATGGAGTCGCCACCAATGTTTTGACCATAAACATTGGAAAAGGATAAAAAGGCGTTGATTTTAAGAAAAACCAAACATGGCCATTATGACCAGAGTTAGGTAAGGGAGTTAGTTACGCGTGGGGAAGGTGTTAGCACCACCACGACGCCCCTTTTGGGTTCCCTATGACGGATTAATTCATAAAGTAAAGATTAAGAGAAATTACGCTATTACCCTATTTTATTATACAGTATTTAAAAAATGGCTATCTACATGATTCTATTTTCTATTGCATACATAAAGCAGTAAATAAAGCAATAAAAGAGAAGAGAAGTGAAAAAGAACCTCCGTAGCAAGATTTTTATTATAACTCTTCAACTATGAGGATGCATTTTGGCAATCCCCCGCACTACAAGGACTTTCCTCCCCGAATACAGGATTGACTCTACAAAAATTCTAAGAAGAATCGAATGCCGGAAGAAACTTCCTTAACCGATTGTTACCTTATAGGCAATCGGAGAGATCATTCGAAAGAGGGAGAGAAGAGAGGAGTAAGGTGTGTCTAAAAACGCTCAAATGAGCTCCTATTTATAGTTTTTTCAGCCTGGCAGCTTGGGACGGCCGTCTAGGGTGCAGAAAACAGGGACCGCGTTCTGCAGAGGTTGGGACGGCCGTCTGGGATCTGGGACGGCCGTCCCAAGTGTTGAATTTGAGTGAGACGCGCGTCTCACATGTGGGACGGGCGTCGAGCCTATCTGGGACGGTTGTCCTGGCTTCTGGGACAGCTGTCTCGAGTGTTTTGGCCAAATTTTGTGTTCTGGGACTCCCGGAAAGCTTTCCTTTCTTTAGACGGAAGCCGATTGATGCCGATAGATGTCCACCGAAGCTTCATCTTCAGAGAGAAAGTCTTCTGGTCTTTATTGAGAGGCCGGGCAAAATTAGAGGTCTACAGGTTCCTATTGTTAAATAATATGATTATTTCTAACCCCAAGGACCCAAAAGTTATGGGGACCTAAGATCTTGTGTTCTTGTTTTGTAGGCTTCTACTTAATCCAAAAAGTATGTGGTATCTTGATAGTGGTTGTTCAAGACACATGACTGGGGATAAAAAGAAATTTACAAGTTTCACAAAGAAAGAACAACGATATGTGACATATGGGGACAACAACAAAGGAAGAATCCTTGGAACCAGAAACATTGGTGGTGCAAATACTTTGGAGATAAAGGATGTGCTCCTTATTGATGTGCTAAAGCACAATCTCCTAAGTATAAGTTAACTTTGTGATAAAGGATTTAAGGTAATTTTTGAAAGTAAGTTTTGCACCATACATCTAAAGGATTATGAGGAAATCGCATTAAAAGGTAATTAGGCATAACAATATCTATTTGATTAACTTGGATTGTGAATCTAATGTTGATATAACATGCTTAGTTGTTAAAGAAGAAAATTCATGGTTATGGCATAAGAGAGCGGCTCATATAAATATGCATAAATTGAACAAACTTATATCAAATGACTTACTTGTTGGTTTGCCTAAGTTAAAATTTGAAAAAGATAAATTATGTGATGCATGTCAAAAAGGTAAACAAGTAAAATCATCTTTTAAATCTAAGAATGTTATTTCCACATAAAAACCTTTAGAACTTTTACACTTAGACTTATTTGGTCCATCTAGGATAAAAAGTTTTGGTGGAAATTACTATGCTCTTGTAATTATTGATGATTTTTCTAGGTTTACTTGGAGATTTTTCCTAACATTAAAAAGTGAGGCTTTTAAGGTCTTTAGGAAGTTTTCTATGAAAATTCAAAATGAGAAAGACTTAAGAATCAAAGTGTTAAGGAGTGACCATGGAAGGGAATTCCATCATGAATCTTTTGAAAATTATTGTGAAGAAAATGGAATTTTGCATAATTTTTCTGCACCTAGAACTCCCCAACAAAATGGTGTAGTAGAAAGGAAAAATAAGTCACTAGAGGAACTTGCTAGAACCATCTTAAATGAATCAAATGTTCCTAAACACTTTTGGGTTGATGTTGTAAGTACTGCATGTTATGAATTAAATAGAATGCTTATTAGGCCCATCATAAAATCAACTCCTTATGAATTGCTAAATGGAAGAAAGCCTAATATATCTCATTTAAAAATATTTGGTTGTAAATGCTTTGTATTAAATAATGGTAAAGATAACTTAGGAAAATTTGATTCAAAAGCCGATGAGGCTATCTTCTTAGGTTATTCACTTACTAGCAAAGTTTATAGGGTATTCAATAAAAGAACTCTGAATATTGAAGAATTTGTGCATGTTACATTTGATGAAGTTGTAGACCTTGAGGAAAATCCTCTTGAGTCAAGAAAAGACTTTGCAGGAAATGATGAACATGATGATGAGTACTATGAAGAATACTTAAGGGAAGCAGGTGAACAAAAGTATTTGAATGAACCATCTCATTCAAACGAGTTATCTAAAGAATGGAAATCACCAAGGGGACTTTCTATTGACAATATAATTGGTAATATCTCAAAAGGAGGAAGTACTAGAAATATGAAATATTTTTGTATGTCTGTAGCTTTTGTTTCATAGATTAACCCAAAAATGTTGAGGAAACACTTAAAGATGATCAATGGTACATTGCAATGCAAGAAGAACTAAATTAATTTGAGAGAAACCAAGTCTGGGAATTAATTCCAAGAAAAGAATCCCATAAAGTAATTGGAACGAAATGGGTATTTAGAAACAAACTTCATGAAGATGGAAATATAACAAAGAACAAAGCCAGACTTGTTACCAAAGGATACTGTCAAGAGGAAGGTATTGATTCTGATGAAACCTATGCTCCTATTGCCAGGTTAGAGGTTATACGCCTACTTCTTGCTTATGCTTCATTGATGAAATTTAAAATATATCAAATGGATGTTAAAAGTGCATTTTTAAATGGGTTTATCAAAGAGGAATTATATGTGGAACAACCTCCTGGATTTGAAGATTTTAAATATTATGATCATATTTTTAAATTAAATAAAGCTCCTTATGGTTTGAAACAAGCTCCTAGGTCATGGTATGAAAGGTTAAGTAATTTTCTAATTTCAAATAATTTTTCTAAAGGACAAATTGATTCCACTTTGTTTATTAAGAAAGTAAAAGAACATATTTTGTTAGTTCAAGTATATGTTGATGATATTATCTTTGGATCAACTGATAATTCCTTATGTGAAGGATTTGCTAAGATAATGCAGGGTGAATTTGAAATGTCAATGATGGGAGAATTAACCTTATTTCTTGGTCTTCAAATTAAGTAACTTAAAGATGTCACTTTTGTGTCACAAACCAAATACTGCAAAGAGATTCTCAAGAAATTTGAAATGGATACTGCAAAAGTTGCACACACTCCAATGGGAACATCCTACTATCTAGATAAGGACGAATCAGGTTTGGAAATAAATCAATCTATGTATAGAGGTATGATAGGTTCACTATTATACTTAACTGCAAGTAGACCTGATATCATGCAGTTTGTATGTTTGTGTGCTAGATTTCAAGCATGTCCAAAAGAATCTCATTTAACTGCCGTAAAAAGAATATTAAAATATTTAAAAGGAACTACAGGATTTGGTTTATGGTACCCATCTGAAGCTTCTCCTAGTTTATTAGGTTATTCTAATGTTGATTATGGAGGCTGTAAAGTAGATAGAAAAAGCACTAGTGATACCTGTCATCTATTAGGATCATCCTTAGTTTCATGGCATTCTAAGCAACAAGCCTGTGCTGCTTTATCCACAACTGAGGCTGAATATATTGCAACTGGAAGTTGTTGTGCTCAAATTCTATGGATGAAGCAACAACTAGAAGATTATAATATTTTTCTAAATGGCATTCCTTTAATGTGTGATAATACAGTGCAATTAATCTCACAAAGAATCCTGTTATGTGTTCTAGAACCAAACACATTGAGATTAGGCATCACTTTTTAAGAGATCACATTTCTAAAGGAAATTGTAAAATTGAATATATAGACACAAATCATCAGTAGACATATTTACCAAACCTCTTCCCAAGGATAGATTATATGAACTTAGGAGAGACTTAGGAATATTAGAAATAGTCTAAACTCTGCTTAACTATAAAATCTTTGCATTTTGTACTGAAATAATCAATTATTTTGGGTAATAATCAATTATCTTGTGTCTAATACATGTTAAGTTTGTCAAACTCTCTGGAATAATCAATTATCTTGGGTAATAATCGATTATTGAAGCTTCAATGTGTAATTCATGAAAAAAATTTATGTAATAATCGATTATTTAGGCTAATAATCGATTATCTGTAATTCAATGTGCAAATTCAGTCAATTCTTTCTGTGATAATCGATTATCTCAGGTGATAATCGATTATCCTGCGTCGTTGGAGACAAACTAGTCATTGACAACGGCTCTTTTTGCTTTAATTCTTGTGAAACTAACCATTTATAGTCGTTGGAGGTATTTCCTATATATAGGACGACTCAAAATCGAATCCAAACACTTCCAAGCTTCTCTTCAAGAGTTTTGCATCAATTTTAAAGCTTGTTCTTGTTTGTTTTGTCTCCCTCAAAGCTTTTGTTTCTCTCCAAACCTTCGTATCTTCACTTTTCTTGTCTTTAATTCACTCTAAATGGCTTCATCTTCCCGGAGAAAGATCCCGACAAGGAGAAGATATGCTCCTGCATCTCATCCCCGCCCTAATTCTGTTGAAGGAGGGATCTCTGATGATGAAGGAAAACAGGAATATCAAAATTTTTGGAAAGAAAGGGGTATTATTACTCCTAAGTTTCTTATTGGAGATCATTTTGTTGACAGGGGCTTCAATTTCCCAAATCTCCTTGAACAATAAGAAGTTATGCCCTTCCTTGAAATGCAGGGTACCTATTATCCTGACTTGGTCAGGGTATTCTATTCTCGATTCATATATAGAGATAATGTTGCCACTTCCAGAGTAAAAGGGGTCACCATCATTCTTGATGATGACATTTTGGAGAATGTTGCTCATTTTCCTATTAGAGATGATGATGTCAACGTTCTTGCTGATCTGGAAGAATTCAACAAAATTTTGGCATATCATTCGTTTCTCCGCAATCCTGCCATGGAGATTGGTAGACAACTTTTGGCTCATCCTTTAAAGAAGGAGGAACATCTGCTCCTACATCTCATTGTATGGATTTTATGCCCTCGGTCCACAAATCACGCTCAATGCTCTTCTGCTGATCTTCGCATTATATATGTGATCATGAATAATGAGCTTATTGATTGGCCCAGCCTTATCACTTTGACGATGTTAAAAGCCAAGTGTCATCCTACCTTTCGGATTCCCTATGCACTTCTCATCTCCCGCATCTTAGAATATAAGGGAGTGAATCTTGAAGGTGAACAACGAATTCGGACGTTAAATTCTAACAACATGCTTACTTAGCTACAGATGGTAAACATAAATGGAGTTTACATTCATAATGATGATGATCCTCATATGGCTGAAGTTGCTCAAGAGTCTGATGATGAGGATATGCTTGTTGTTGATGTTCCTACTGCAGGAACATCTTCTGCTGCTCACTCTGCATCCCTTCCTTCCATTGAAGACATGTTGTTTGGTATGACTCAGAGAATGCAAGACTTCTTTTCTATATCTGAAGAATGACATCAAGAAATCATAAGACGAATTTCGGATGTGGACGATCGTGTGTTAAATTTAGAAGACAGATTTGATGCACAATTTAATAGTGATGAGAGTGAAGAGTTCTAATTTCTTCAAAATTCTTGTTTGTTCTATTAGCTTGTTTGTTCTATATTGACTTGTTGAATAAAAATTATGTGTTTGCTTTGATTGACGGGGAGTTGATTACTTTTCTGCATATATTGAGGGGGAGATCCTATTCTTTTTTATTATGATAAAATAGGGGGAGAAATTTTTAAAGCAGGTATGTTTAATATTTTTCTTTCATAGTTGTGTCAGATAACAGGTTATTACAAAGAGGCTTTAAAGAAAATTTTGATCATCATTAAAAAGGGGGAGATTGTTGACTATTGTCGCCGCCGTAAAAAAAGAGACGCGGTCGGAGCGATGCGATGGTTTCGACCCTCTTGTTTTCGCATTTTTTGTTGGTGGTTACAATGCCTTTAGGTTGTCCGATAATCGGGCTAACCTAGGGGCGAGGTTTTTGAAAGTTCGTCCTTGGGTTGTCCGATAACCGAGCTAACCCAAGGACTAATTTTTGAAAATCTATGGAGTCGCCACCGATGTTTTTACCGGAAACATCGGAAAAGGAGTTTAAAAGGCGTTGGTTTTCGAAAAACCAACTTTGGTCATTAGAACCAGAGTTGGGTAAGGGAGTTAGTTACGTGTAAAGGAAGTGTTAGTTCCTTTACTACGCCCCTTTCGGGTTCCCTATGATAGGCCAACTATTCTATTGATAAATAAACCGGAAAATACGCTTTTACCCTTTTATTTGCGGAATTAAAATATTATGACTACATGGCCCTATCTATTGCGTAATTTAAATAAAGCGGTAAAAGTGGAGAGGGAGAATGTAAACCTCCGAAGCACGCTTTTTCTATTAATTCTCTTTAAAAAAGAGGGTGCTTTGTGGCAACCCTTCACTCTACAGCACCGGAAACCTCTCAAAACGCTCAAAAATTACTCTAAAGACCCTCAAAAGCTCCAGAAATGCGTCGGAGGGATTCTAGAGAGAGAAATCCTAGAGAGAAGGAGGAGAGACTGTGTTGGTGTGTGGAAATGAGGGGAGGGAGCCCCTATTTATAGGTTTTCGCGCCTGACAGGTCGAGACCGCCGTCTTGCCAAACGAGACCGTCGTCTTGTCCTTCGCAGGTGGCGAGACCGCCGTCTGGGAAAGCGAGACCGCCGTCTCGCCATTCACAGGTGGCGAGACCGTCGTCTCATTTGGCGAGACGACGGTATCGCCATTTGCATGAGGCGAGACGGCGGTCTCGATTTCGAGACGGCGGTCTCGTCCCAAAAAGGCGAGAAACCTTATTTTTGTACAGAAAAATCCCTCCTATCCTAGTATGGGGCCTAATAGTCTCTCCTAGTGGCTTTTTAGGCTTCATCCATCTTTGAATAGGAGGTCTTTTACTCTTTATTTGGAGGTCGGGCAAGATTTGGGGTCTACAACTATACATGTGTATGATGCCTGAAGATTTTGATGATCATTCTAGAGAAAAAGAGTTAAAGACTTAAAGACTTATAATCATTTGTATTTACTTGTAATAACTCTGTTTTATCTTTTTTAGTCTGTAAAATTAGAGTCCAAGATAGTCAGCACATAGTTCATCCTCTGAAAGTTCAATTTTATCAAAACCACTCTGTGATAATCGATTATCACTCAGGATAATCGATTATCCTGCATTGAAACATGTTTTCTGAAAAGCTTGCTGGAATAATCGATTATCTGGGTTGATAATCGATTATCCCAACTGAAATAATCGATTTTCTTAGAGGATAATTGATTATCCTGGTCCATTTTACTCCTCTACGAAAATGGCTCTGTGATAATCGATTATCACTTAAGATAATCGATTATCTACGTCTGTTATGATTTTGAATTACGAATTCTAGACAAATTTTTGAAACACTTATTTCCAAAACTTCTATTTTTGAAAACTTCTATTCCCCAGACCCTAAATCTCTCTACTTAAGGTTCTTTAAGGCTCTCTACAAAAAAACAAACATTTTTTATACAAAAGTTAAGAGTTGTGATTGCTAGAGAACTTTGTGTAGGGAATAAAAAGGGGCTTTTGAAACCTAGTGTGGGCTAGAAGCGCTAAGAATCACTGAGTGGGACTCTTGGTGGATTGTGTGTTGTGTTGTCTCTAGGAAAAGTTGTTGTTCATCCTTTGTGGATTCAAAGGAGGTGCTCATATCTTGTGTGACTCAAGAGAGGTGTTTTCTAATCTTTATCTTTGTATTTGTAATATGTTTGAACTGTAATTATAGTGACAACATTAATCTTCTTTTAGAGTGATTAGCAACTGGACGTAGGGTCTTTTGATCCGAACCAGTATAAAACACTTGTGTAATCTTCTTATCCTTTCTCTTTTTACTTTACAAGTATTTTAATCGGTGAAATTTGGAAAAATTTTCAAAACCCTAAGTTTTATAAGAAACCAATTCACCCCCCCCCCCTCCTGGTTTTGTCCGCAATCGCAAACATTCCGCTGCGCACAAGTTCTAACAGAAGGCACTTTCTATCTTGATTTGGTACGTGTCTTTTACTCTCAATTCAAAATTAGAGACAATATTGCTACTACTTGTGTCAAAGGCGTAACCATCATCCTTGATGATGACATATGGGAGAATGTAGCAAGATTTCATATCCGTGATGACGCAGTCAATGTGTTGATGGACATGGACGACTGTCGCCGTCGTCAAAAGAGGCGGTCGGAGCGATGCGATGGTTCTAACTTTCCATTTTTCGCGTTTTTATGGGTGAGGTTACAATGCCTTTAGGTTGTCCGATAACCGGGCTGAACCTAAGGGCAGGGTTTTTGAAAGGGCGTTCTTAGATCGTACAATAATCGAGCTAACCTAAGGACAAATTTGAAAGGGTTCTTATGGAGTCTCCAAAGATGTTTTTACCAAAAACATCGAAAAAGGAGATAAGAAGGTGTTGGTTTCTTAGAAAAACCAACTTTGATCGTTAAAACCAGAGTCGGGTAAGGGAGTTAGTTACGTGTAAGGGAGGTATCAGCTCCCTTACGACGCTCCTTTCAAGTTCCCTATGACAGGCCAGTTATTTTATAAATAAAATTTTGAAATGATGCTTTTACCCTTTTATTTACGGAATAAAAATGATGACTACATGGCCCAAATTAATGCATATATAAATAATAAAGCGATAAAAGGGAGAGAGGAAGAATGAAGAAACCTCCGAAGCAAGCTTTGATTAATTATCTTCAAAAATAGGGTGCATTTTGGCAGCCCTTCGCTCTTACAACATCGAATTCTCTCTCGAAACGCTATAAAAACTCTCTTAAGAACTCTCAGAAACTCCAGAAATGCTTCGGAGGGGCTCTAGGAGAAGAATTTTGAGAAATTGTAGGAGGAAAGGTGGAAGAACTGTGTGAAATGAAGGGGAGAGCACCCCCTATTTATAGGGATTCGTGCTTGTCAGGTTGAGACGGCGGTCTCGACATTCGGGACGACGGTCTCAACTTCCATAAGTGGCGAGACAGCGGTCTCGTTTGGCGAGACGGTGGTCTCGACTTGCCAGATGGCGAGAAGGCCTTCTCGCCAAATGGGAGGGGGGTCTCGCCAATGGTAAGTGGCGAGATGGCCGTCTCGACTTACCATTGGTCGAGACAGTGGTTCTGAAGGGCAAGACGGCGGTCTCGACCCCTGAATGCAAGAATCCTTATTTTTTGTACAAGAAAGTCTTCCTACTCTAATATGGGGACTAATAGTCTCTCCTAGTGGCTTTTTAGGCTTTGTCCATCTTCGAATAGGAGGTTTTTTGCTCTTATTTTGAGGTCGGGCAAGATTTGGGGTCTATAGCTGCCCCGTTTCACCTGACTAGCCGACTGTTGGCCTGTTGTGCCAAGAAGATTGGCTGGAGGGTGAAGGAGTTGACCCTCTTGCCTGGTTGCCCTTCGGATGCTCCGACTCGCGGTGGCTGATCCTCTGGAAAAAAATGTTATTCGCCTCCAGGATGCTCCTTCTGACGGTAGCTAATCCCTTCGGTTGATGAGTATGAACCCCCATCTGGTTTGACGAGTATGACCCCCCATCTGGTAAGCCCCCTTTTGTAAGATTGATTAGTACACACCCCCATCTGGTATTTGACGAGTATGAACCCCCGTCTGGTAAGCCCCCTTTTGTAAGGCTTGATGAGTATACACCCCCATCTGGTGTTGAGTCCACTTTGTAGGACTGCTGGTGGTGGCGGCTTACTGCTCTAGCTCATGCGCTGAGTGAGAAACCTTAGGATGCTCCTTTGATGCGGTAGCTAACCCCTTGGTTGACGAGTATGAACCCTCATCTGGTTAGGTGCCTCAGGATGCTCCTTCTTGCAGTAGTTGACCCTTTGGGTGTGGTGGCGGCTTACTGCTCTAGCTCATGTGCAGATGTTGAGATGTGTTCTCTTGTCTTTGTTTTTTGTTTTTTTTGTGACTTTTCTGGGATAGTCATCCGATTTTTGCCGGGGATTTATTTTCACCCTTCTGGTGGTCATCCAGCTTGTTGGTTGCTGGGGAGTCTTATTTATTTGTCGCTCGACTTTTGTTGGTCGTCGAAAAGCTCTTGGTCAATGTGGTTGACTTGTCTTGTTTTTAATCCTACCTTTTTTCGCGGTTTTATCTCTTTTTTCCCGCGATTTCGGATTTTGGCTATTCCGGGGTTAAGCGTAAGTCTTTTTACCTTTTAGTTTCTTTTCATTACACTGATTTTTTTGAAAAGAGAACAAAAATGTATGAAAGTAAATTATATTTATGATAAAATTTTGATTACAACATTTAATTTTTGAGTACTATCCCTAAGACAATGGACTTGAGCCGGGAGACGACCCGAGAGGAGGGAATTGCCGGTACATGTGCCTCTGAAATTCTGCCTGGTCTCGGACTACGTCGAGATGTTCTTGTCATAACAGTGCCAGGTCTTGTCTTATTCCCTCTTATATTTGGCCGAAGGTATCCATCCTCGTCTCGAAGACATCCTGCCTCAGGGACATTTGGTCTTGTCTTAAGGACATCTGGTCGAATTGCTAGCATAAGCTGTAGATGTTGCGGTTGATGCCAACAAAGTCGTCTGTATACTGTTGTTGCTGCTATTGTTGTTGTTGCTGGAACTCCAGGGGTGTCGAGAGATCTTGCATCGCCACCAGGTCCTGGAGGTCGAAAGTCATGGCTAGCGAGGGGTGGAGGGCCAACCGAGACCCTTGGCGGATCAGCATCCCCATGCTGACAAGGATGGACCCGTTGATGGTCTCGGGTCGAAGATCGGAGGAGAGGTTCTCACCTCCACTGCACCCCCACTTTTCTGCCAGCGGGGTGATGAGGGGAGCCATGAGGATGGCGCCCACAGAACGGCACCCAAAGTCCTTAAGGGCCTTCACGAAGAAGTAGTCGGGATTGCACCGACGCCCTTGGCTCATGTAGTGGAGGGCGAAAAGGTCGGGGTAGGTGACCTTACCCTGACTCTCCTTCCGCCCTGGACAGTCTCAACCAGGAGCTTGTGGTAGATGCGGAGAGCAGGGATGGCAAGGTGCACATCCGGTGAGGTCCTCCCACATCTCACCGGCTGTGAGGGTAGGGGGCGCTCGCAGATGGCCTCCCGGTATTCCCGGGTCAGGACGTCCTCGGGCCGGATGAATCCAATAGACACATTGAACTCGTCCAGGGTCGTCGTCCGGTACGACCCATTTATGAAGTAGGACACCATCTTGACCGGTGGGAGTCCTGGCACCATTGTGGGGAGCTTGTAGTATGTGATGGAGGTGAGAAACTCCATCACCGCTTGTGGGTAGATGTGGGTGGGGGGAGACTGGAGGAGGAAGCGCCATCCAATGTTGTCCATGTGGGCACGGACATCATCTTCCCATCCGAATTCAGCGAGGATGCCGAAGTCCAATGTCAACATAGGGTGCCACGTGTACCCTTGAATGTGCTCCAGGCGGGCCTGGTGTTGGGGCGAGAGTTGAGTTGGGTCTTGTGGAATTGGGGCAGTGGAAGCACTTGGGCCAGAAGAACCCCTTCTCTTCCTTGAAGCCTCGGCTCTGTGCATTTTGGTAGGAGAATGCTCAAATATGGGAGAAAGGTGTGTAGGAGTGCAGGAGCGGGTGTTTGAACCCCCCCCCCCCAGGGCCCCCTATGTATAGGATTTTCGCTGGGATTCGGGACCGCCGTTTGGACCTTCGAGACGACGGTCTCGTTTTGGTCCCGAGTCGAGACGGCCTTCTCGCCAAGCGAGAAGGCGGTCTCGTCTTTGTCCAAAAGGAGACGGAGGTCTCGAGTTTTAGATGTTTTTTTTTAAGAAGATAGGACCTT
Source organism: Sphenostylis stenocarpa (assembly GCA_963425845.1). Lineage (NCBI taxonomy): Eukaryota > Viridiplantae > Streptophyta > Magnoliopsida > Fabales > Fabaceae > Sphenostylis > Sphenostylis stenocarpa. The sequence continues at coordinate 15,896,363 of OY731402.1, read as the reverse complement.
GTTCAAATACATTTTATGCATGCAATGTTTTCATGTTTGATGTCCTCTAATGCCTATTTCATTAGTTTTTCAGAAGGATTAACTGGTGCGTCTTATAGAGACGAGTGTCCTCTGATCTTCGTTTTTCTACTGTACTTGGTTGTACCGTTTTGGACTTAGTGTGATCGAAGAATGACTTTCTCTTCTTTTTCTCTTTTTTGTTGTTTTTTTTAAAGCACCCTTTGTCATGTTGGTGCCCTTTTTTCTTTGCCTTAGAGATTTCAATCCTCTAGTTGACTATACGCCTCCATATTCCCAAACTAATTGTTAGAATAATGTTGTGAGGGTCAAGAGAAAAGGAGTAAAGGATAAATTCAGCGGCTTATGTTTTAGATGGTTGGTTTTATTCAGAAAAGATTTTGTAAGAATGGCTGGCTAAGGTTAGGCCTAAGTGTTTAAGCTCTTGTCTAAGCAAACATTTTTCTTCTTCTTTCTTGTGGATTTACGCCTTAGCCTATTTCCATTGCTTTTATGGCTGATCGATTTCCCTAGATTTCCCTTTGGGTTTTCGAACTAGGATACTGTGTTTTGGTCCTATCTTTTGTCTAGGTTCCTTCCTTTTACTTTTTGTTTTAGGGAATCCTAGCGGACCTTATTTTGTAACCCTAACTTTTGCCTAGGCTGCCCTTTATTTTTGCTCGGGTATCCTAACGGGTTGACCCTATCTTTTGCGTAGCCCCCTTTGTGGGTTTCCTACCAAGTATATTGCCCTTTTCTTTTGGCATTTGGCTTCTATGGGATTTTTCTTCTCTTTTTTTTTTTTTTTTTTACAATATTGGAGAAACATGGCTTAATTTATGGTGAGGTAAAACCTTATTTTGAGTTTCTAATCAACCAGCTTGATTATTGTGGCAATGGTACATTTTGATTATTTGGACGCGCTTTTATTCTTCCTTTCTTTTGTTTGTTTGGACAAGGTTATTATGAGGTCTAGACATGAAGTAGCAAGAAGCAGATAGTAAGAATTGTATTCTTTATTAATTAATAAGGGAATATGTGCCCTAAAATGCCCGGGGATCGGGTTGGCCCCGGGGGATAAACTCTAACAATCACTGGGTTTACATCCCTTAACCAAAGAAAAAGATCTCCTAATGACTAGGGTAGCTCTTGACGCTTGCATCCCTCTGCTTCGGAATATCTGCTTGAGTGTGCGGAGGGGAGACTTCCTTTTTCTTCCTTCTGTTTGGCCCTTTGTAGGGTCATATCCTAGGTCATACTTAAAGGGGTTATCTTTGAACTCTAGAGGTTCCCTCATCCCTTGGGAATCTACCCCCAATCCTTGGCCAGGATGGTAACCATGCCTCATCATCATGCAGGCTACCTTTGTATTATTGGGAAGTCTCTCTACACTGGCAATTTCGAGCGCTTGAAAAGATGTTTCAAGGGCCTCTTCAGCCGCATCCACATAAGGTTGGGTAGACGGTCCACTGATCAGGATATCGTCTTCTGCTTGGACCGTGACCAGTTTGTCGTCCACTATAAACTTGACTTTCTGGTGGAGCGTTGAAGGTACTGCCTTAGCGTCATGAATCCAAGGCCTGGCGATGAGACAACTATACGCCGGAGTAATGTCCATTATATGAAAATCGACGTTGAAGATAGTGGGTCCGACTTGGATTGGTAAATTGACTTCTCCCACTACTTCTCGCTTGGATCCGTCGAAGGCTCGAACAATAGTGTTGCTTGGGCGCAGACGGGTTCCTTGAATAGTCAACTTATCGAGTGTGCACTCGGGCATTACGTTTAAGGATGACCCGTTATCCACTAGAACTTTGGCAATGAGGTATTCCTTGCATTTGATGGAAATGTGCAAGGGTTTGTTGTGGCTTGACCCCTCGAGGGGGAGTTCTTCCTCTGTGAAGGTGAGGTGATCGCTAGCCGTAATATAACCGACGATCCTCTCAACTTTTTCTTAGGATATGTTGTGAGGTACATGCGCTTCGCTCAAGACCTTCATCAGTGAAGCACTTGTTGGATTTGATGAAGACATATAGAGTTTATAGAGTTTATTTTGTGGGTGTGTAGGTAGATAGGTTATAGGTTTAGAATTTAATCCCTTGATAGTTTCAGTAGATCTTGTGATAAGCGCCTATAACTGTTGCATTTCATAGAATTTATCTAACTGCATGAAAAACCAATCTTTAAGCCTTCAAAGAACAAACTGAGTTTTTCAATCTATTAAAAAGAAGTTTTAATCTATTAAAATCACTTAAAATAGGAAATGTACATATACAGCCAAAATTTTAATTGATTGAATCGCAGAATCAACAGGTTAAAATGTTCTTGATGGTTTTTCATATTAAGGGTTTCGCAGTATTAATCTGTTGAATTGAGAAATCAATAGATTAAAATGTTCTAGTCATTTTTCACTTCAAAAGTATCTCAGAATTTTAATCTGTTGAAATCAAGTTCAATCTGTTGAAACAGAGAGATGTCATTTTTCATTTTAAAGTATCTCAGAATTTCAATCTGTTGAAATAAATTTTAATCTGTTGAAACAGAGAGATCATTTTTCATTTTAAGGTATCTCAGAATTTCAATCTGTTGAAATATACTTTAATCTGTTGAAACAAAGAGCTACCATTTTTCTTCTAACTGTTTTAATCCATTGAAAGCTCGAATTAACCAATTGAATGAGTTTTAAATGAAATCAATCGATTGAAACATCATTTTAAATCAATTGAATCTATCAGTCCCTCTCTTATACTCTATAAATACAGTTTTGATTTCTCTTTCAAACATACAATTTGAAAAATCATTGAAAGCAATCTTGGAGCTCTCATATTCGTGTCTTTCTCTGAGCATTCATAAACTTTGTTAGAATCGCGCAGCAGAATGTTCGCGTGGTCGGACAAAAACCAAGAGGGGGGGGTGAATTGGTTTCTTAACAAAAATTAGGTTTTAAAAATTTGCCCCAAATTTTACCGATTAAAAAACTGTGTAAACGTAAATAAGATAGAGATAGAGTCTTACACAGGAGATTTATACTGGTTCGGATCAAAAGACCCTACGTCCAGTTGCTAATCACTCAAACAGAGGATTAACACTGTCACTATAATCAGAGTTGTTACAAACAGATTACAATGGAAAAGATAAAGTAAAGAAAACACCTCTCTTGAAACCCACAAGAGATGAAGAACATCTTTCCCCAGAGACGGCACAACACACAATCCACTAAGAACTCCACTTAGTGATTCTTATCGCTTCTAGCCCACACCAGGTTCCAAAAGCCCCTTTTTCCTCCAACAAATAGTTATTTGGCACTCACAGCACTTAACTTTTGTTTGAAAAAGGTTGTTCAATTTTTCTGAGAGCCACAGAGAACCTTAAGTAGAGAAATTAGGGTTTGGGAATTGGGATTTTCGGAACTAGGAGTATTGGGTTTAGGGTTTTCAAAAATAGGTTTAATTTGAAGTTGAAAATAAAAAACTGACTGAAATAATCGATTAAATGAAGTGTTAATCAATTATTACAGAGCCAAAATCAATAGAACCCCAAAACTCTCTGTTTTAATCGATTAACTGGCTTGTTAATCGATTAACTGGCCTGCTAATCGATTAACTGGCCTGTTAATCGATTAACAGGTGTGTTAATCGATTATTACAGTGAACAGATACAGAAAATGGTTTTTATCACTGTAATAATCGATTATCTGATGCTTTAATCGATTAAACCCGAGGCAAACTGATAAATATGAGTTTTTGAAGCTTCTAAAGTGCAAACTATGTACCGACTATCTTAGACTCTAATATTACAGACTCAAACTAATCAAAATAGAGTTATTACACAATAAAACAAGTCTTCAACTCTCTAAGTTCTTTGTTCTTGAATCATCATCAAAATCAACAAGCTTCATGTCCATGTAAGTTCAACATCAAGTCCTTGAATGTTCAACAAACTTTTCATATCATAAGGCATTTTGATCAAGATTGTTGAAAGATCTTCAAGAGAGAAAGTTCTAAGTTAGAAAAATTGCTTATGGACTTCTATATTGTAAAAGCTGCAGTCCAGGTTTATTCTTTTCATATACTTGTACGAATTCTAATTGTGTAGATTGGGTTTGAATCTGCACTGGTTACAGTAACTGGGTTTGGTTGCTGGGTGGTTATTCAAGAGTCTATCTTGTGGTGTTGTAAGGTAGTTCTTGGGGTAGATTGGTGTATATCTACTGGTTTGTATTTTCACTTGGTATTAGTGGAACTTGGCAGGTTTGTCAAGAACTGGATGTAGATCTTGGAAAGAGTGAACCGTTATAAACTCTTGTGTTGTATTTTTGCTTTCATCTCTTTTCATTTCTGGTTTATATTCTTGCTTTGTTTAAAACCAAATCTGCCTAATAAAAGATTGGATAAAGATTAATCATTCTTCCACAAAGAAAGAGTGTTTTTCGAAAAAGATTTCTAAAGTTCAATTCACCCCCCTCTTGAACTCAACCATTAATTCTTACAATTGGTATCAAGAGCTGGTTCTTGTAAGTTACTCAAGAATTCGGTCCAAGAAAGGTTTAAATGGCTGAGGGAAAGATGAATTTTTCTGAAGGAGCCTCCATCAATAGGCCTCCTCTATTTGCTGGTGTGAATTATTCTTTCTGGAAGGTTAGAATGAAAATATTTATTGAATCTCTTGATAGGGGTATTTGGGATACAATTGTTAATGGTCCTTTCAAACCAACTCATACAGTGGATGGTAAAATTGTTGAAAAAGACTGGGCTGACTTAACTGATGCAAAAAATAGGAAAGTTCAATATGATTATACTGCTAAGAACATTATTACCTCTGCTTTAAATCTTGATGAGTTTTTCAGGGTTTCTCAATGTGCCTCTGCCAAAGAAATGTGGGAGATTCTAGAGGTCACTCATGAGGGTACCTCTGATGTGAAAAGGGCAAGGAAGCATGAATTAATTAGAGATTATGAATTATTCAAAATGCAGCAAGGTGAAACCATTGTAGATGTGCAGAAAAGATTCACGCATATAGTCAACCATCTAATTGGATTAGGCAAGATGTTTGACAAGGAAGAGCTAAACATCAAAATCCTAAAATGTTTGGACAGAACTTGGCAACCAAAGGTGACAGCTATATCAGAATCAAGAGACTTAACTGAGATGACTACTGCATCATTTTTTGGTAAGCTAAGGGAACACGAGTTAGAGATCAATCGGTTTAAAGAACAAGAAAATGCAGAGAAGAAAAGCAGAAACATTGTTCTCAAGACAATTGAAGAAAGTAGTGACTCTGAAGAAGATGAATCTGAAAATCTGAATCTGTTGGTTAAGAAGTTTGGGAAATTTCTTAAGAAGAAGAACAGAATTGGCCAGGTTAAAAGGTACACTGATAAAAGAACTGATTCTATTCAAAATACTTATACTTGTTATTCTTGTGGTAAGCAGGGACACATAAGAAGTGAATGTCCAGAAAAATCCAAGAATCAAAACAAGAAAGATATGAAGTACAAAGGGAAAAAGGCCTACATAGCTTGGCAAGACAATGATTCATCCTCAAGTTTGAAGCACTTGGTGGATTTGATGAAGACTTAGATATAATTTGATGAAGACATAAATTTAGTTTAGGTTGTGGGTGTGTAGATGATTAGGTTTTTAGCTTGAGCACTTAATCCCTTGATAGGCCATTATATGTTGTGATGAAGCGCCTTAATCTTCTGCATAGCATTGAAAATCATTTTCTGCATTAAAAGAACAAACTAAGTTTTTCAATCTGTTGAAAAAGATTTTCAATCGGTTAAAATCACTTAACAGAGTAAGTGGTTCTATATAATCGTATTTTCAATTGATTGATTCGCAGAATCAACAAGTTAAAATAACTTAGTAAATTTCTCAATATGAAGGTTTCGGAAAAACAATCAATTGAAATACTTTTTAATCTGTTGAAAAAGAAAGATATTTTTCAATCTAAGAGTTTTCGGAAAAACAATCAGTTGAAACGTTTTTCAATCTGTTAAAATAAAGATATTTTTTAAGTCTAAATGTTTTCGGAAAAACAATATGTTGAAATGGTTTTCAACCTGTTGAAACAGAAAGTCATTTTCGAGTCTTAAAAGTCTGCAGGATTTCAATCAGTTGAAATGATTTTTAATCGGTTGAAACAGAGTGCTGTCATTTTTCATTAAGTTGTTTTAATCCATTAAAACTCGAATCAATCGATTAAATGGAACTTTAAATGAAATCAATCGATTGAATCGATGTCTTAATCGATTAAAAGGAACTTTAAATGAAATCAATCGATTGAATCGATCTTTTAATCGATTGAAATAATATTCTGATCGATCATAGTTTCATTTTAATCGATCATAACTTCGGTCTGATCGATCATACTTCAGTTCTAATCGATCATAACTCGGTACTGATCGATCATACTTCAGTTCTAATCGATCATAACTTCGATCTGATCGATCATACTTCAGTTCTAATCGATCGAGTCTCTTCTAAACTGTTTTACTTTAAACTAATCGATCTTTTGACTCTGCAAAGCAGTTTTTAACGGATGAAACGTTCTGCTTTTTCGATTTACTCTATATATACAGATTTGATTCATCTTTTGAAATATACAATACAACACACTACTTGAGAAAACTTGTGAAATCAATCATGAATCGTTCATCTACGTTTTTCTCTCTGCATTCAAGATTTTGTCATATCATAAGGTGCTTTGATCAACATTGTGGTCATTCACAGCGAGAGAGTGCTTTAGAATTGGTCTTGGGCAATTAGAATTCAAAGTCCAGGTTTCTTCTTTCCTTATTCTTTTGTATCGTGTGAATTGTGTAGATTGGATTGTAATCTACACTTGGTACGATGACTTGGATTTGGTTATCGGGTGTTTTTTTAAGATTCTATCTTATAGGTTGAAAAGATAGTTCTTGGTGTAGATTGGTGAGGATCTACGGGTTGTAATTGTCACTTGGTATTAGTGGAAACTTGACAGGTTTTGTCAAGAACTGGACGTAGCTCCGGATTAGAGTGAACCGAGTATAAATTTGTGTGTTGATTTCTTTCTATCATCTCTTTTAAATTCTGAATATAATCTTGCTTGTGTTTTAAATCAAATCATCTTTTCAAGAATTGAATAAAGATAACTCATTCTTCCAAAAGAAAGTAAAGTTTTGCAAAAAAGTTTTTAAGTTCAATTCACCCCCCTCTTGAACTCAATCATTAATTCTTTCAATTGGTATCGAGCTGGTTCTTGTAAGTTACTCAAGTAATCGGTCCAATGGTCGAGGGAAAGATGAATTTTTCGAAGGAGCCTCCATAAACAGGCCTCCACTTTTTGCTGGTGTGAATTATTCTTTACGGAAGGTTAGAATGAAAATCTTTATTGAATCCCTTGATAGAGGCATTTGGGAAACAATTGTTAATGGTCCTTTTAAACCAACTCATATAGTAGATGGTAAAGCTCGTTGAGAAAAGTTGGAGTGAGTTGACTGATGCAGAAAATAGGAGAGTGCAATATGATTATACTCGCAAAGAATATTATTACCTCTGCCTTAAATCTTGATGAGTTTTTCGGGGTGTCTCGGTGTGCTTACGCCAAAGAGATGTGGGAAATTCTAGAGGTCACACATGAAGGAACATCTGATGTGAAAAGGGCAAGAAAGCATGAGTTAATCGGGGACTATGAGTTGTTTAAAATGCAGCAAGGGGAGACAATTGCGGATGTGCAGAAAAGATTCACGCACATAGTTAATCATTTGATCGGGCTAGGGAAGACCTTTGACAAGGAGGAGTTGAATATCAAAATACTGAAGTGTTTGGACAGAACTTGGCAACCAAAGGTGACAAGCAATATCCGAATCAAGAGATTTGACTCGAAATGACTACTTGCCTCACTTTTTGGTAAGTTAAGGGAACACGAGTTGGAAATCAATCGGTTCAAAGAACAAGAGAATGCAGAAAAGAAAAATAGAAATATTGTTCTCAAGACGATTGAAGAAAACAGTGATTCTGAAGAAGATGAGTCCGAGAACCCGACTTTATTGGTTAAGAAATTCGGGAAATTTCGAGAAGAAAGAACAAGACTGGTCAAGTAAAAAGGTACAATGATAGAAAGACTGAATCTGTTCAAAATAATATTACTTGTTATTCTTGTGGTAAACAGGGTCACATAAGGAGCGATCTGTCGAAAAAGACCAAGAATCGAACAAGAAAGATTCAAGATACAAAGGGAAAAAGGCCTACATAGCTTGGCAAGACAATGAATCTTCTTCCAGTTCTGAACCCGAAGGTGAAGAGGTGAACTTGTGTTTGATGGCTGGTCGTGAATCCTCTTCATCACATGAACAAGCATCAAGAGTCTCTTTGGTACCGGACAGCGGATGCTCAAGGCACATGACAGGTGACATTTCAAAATTCCAGAAGTTGAAATTGAAGAATGGGGGTCATGTGACTTATGGAGACAACAACAAGGGAAGAATTCTTGGTTCTGGAGATATTGGAGATGGTGAATCTGTAACCATTCACAATGTTCTTTTTGTTGAAGGTCTCAAACACAATCTGATAAGTATAAGCCAGTTTTGTGATCTTGGTCACAAAGTTGTTTTCAAACCGGAAAAATGTCTTATCTCGTGAGCCGGAATCGACACGGTAATGTTGGTAGGTAAGAGGTTAAACAACATATACATGTTAGATATTAAGCGAGTCTATATCATCTCAAAGTTGTCTTCTTACTAAAAAGAAGAATCTTGGTTGTGGCATAGAAGGCTTGCTCATATACATCTTAACCATCTTGACAAACCGATTTCAAAAGAGTTAGTTTTTGGGCTGCCTAAGCTTCAAATCTTGAAAGACAAAATCTGTGAAGCTTGTTTGAAAGGCAAACAAACCAGAAAATCTTTTTCAAACAAAAACATTGTTTCAACTTCTAGACCTTTGGAACTGCTTCACATGGATTTGGTTGGTCCTTCAAGGAATAAAAGCCTAGGTGGTAATCTTTATATCATGGTGATTGTTGATGATTTTTCCAGATTTACCTGAACTTGTCTTTCTTAAAGCTAAATCTGATTCCTACAAATCTTTCAAAAGGCTTGCCAAGGTTTTACATAATGAAAAGGGATATTTCATTACATCTATTCAAAGTGACAATGGTGGAGAATTTGTAAATGAGAAGTTTGAATCATTTTGTGAAAAATTTGGTATAAAACACAATTTCTCTGCTCCAAGAACTCCTCAACGGAATGGTGTTGTGGAAAGAAAGAACAGATCAATTGTGGAGCTTGCCGAACAATGTTGAGTGAAAATTCTTTACCAAAATACTTCGGGCTGATGCGAGTCAACACTGCTTGTCATGTTTTGAATAGAGTCTTGATTAGACCCATGCTTAAGAAAACCCCATATGAAGCTGTACAAAGGAAGAAAACCCAACATAAACTATTTCGGGGTCTTTGGATGTACATGTTTTGTTTTAAACAATGGGAAAGAAAACATTGGCAAGTTTGATGAAAAATCGACAAAGGAATTTTTCTTGGTTACTCAACTCACGGCCATGCATATAGAGTTTATAATTTGAGATTGAAATCAGTTGAAGAATCTGTACATGTTGTGTTTAATGAGTCTCCTCGAGTTGTGCGGAATAGATCAACGAGTGCTGGCGATGAAGAAGATTTAACTGATAATTCTTATCGGTTGAAATGTCCCGATAGCACGAGATCAGATACTCGTTGAAGAGGGTGATCCATTTGTGGACCCTGCAAAAGCTGATCCATCTACAATTACCGTAGAACAGGAAGAAGATGTTCGGAAGAGCTTCCTAAAGAGTGGATTGTCCCAAGAAATCTCTCTCTAGACAATGTCATCGGGCAAATTAATAAGGGAGTATCTACTAGACATTCTCTTAATCAATTCCGTAATCATATGGCATTCATTTCACAAATAGAGCCTAAGACAGTTAAAGAAGCATTAAATGATGAATATCTGGGTTAGTGCCATGCATGATGAGCTTAATCAATTTGAAAGAAATAAAGTGTGGGAATTAGTTCCTAAAATCAAAGATATCAATATAATTGGTACTAAGTGGGTATTCAAAAACAAGCTAGATGAACACGGCATTATCACTAGGAATAAAGCTAGGTTGGTAGCCAAAGGGTATAACCAACAAGAGGGCATTGATTTTGATGAAACATTTTCACCTGTAGCTAGGCTTGAAGTCGTTAGATTATTATTAGCTTATGCCTGTTTAAGTGGTTTCAGATTACTACGAGATGGATGTAAAGAGTGCCTTTCTTAATGGACTTATCAATGAAGAAGTGTATGTTTCTCAACCTCCTGGGTTTGAAGATCACAAGCATCCCGACCATGTCTACAAATTGAAAAAGGCTCTTTATGGCTTGAAGCAAGCACCTAGACAATGGTATGAGAGGTTAAGTAATTTTCTAATTGATCAAGGGTACAAGCGAGGTGAGGTTGATAAAACTCTGTTCATTAAGAAATGCTGGACTGATATTATTCTAGTGCAGGTGTATGTAGATGATATCATTTTCGGTTCCACCAATAATGCCATGTGTAATAAGTTTGTAAAAGAAATGCAAAGTGAATTTGAAATGTCTATGATGGGAGAATTGAATTTCTTCCTTGGTCTACAGAGTTAAACAATTAACAAATGGCATTTTTCTTAGTCAATCTAAATACTGCAATGAAGCTGTTAAAGAAATTTGATATGCACAATTGCAAGGAATCCTCTACACCAATGTCTACTAACTAGCTGTTTAGATTTAGATGAAAAAGGGAAATATGTTGATCAAACTAAATATAGAGGTTTGATTGGTTCTCTGCTTTATCTAACTGCTAGTAGGCCCGACATTATGTTTAGTGTATGTCTGTGTGCAAGATTTCGAGCAAATCCAAAGGAATCACATCTTACTCGCTGCCAAAAGGATTCGAAGTACCTTAAGGGAACGATCAATGTTGGACTATGGTATCTCGAAGGTGCGTCCCTTAAGCTTGTTGGATTTTCCGATTCGACTTTGCGGGATGTAGATTGGACGAGAAAAAGTACCTCCGGTACTTGTCATCTACTAGGGAGCGATCTTATATCGTGGCACAGCAAAAAGCAAGCGTGTGTTGCTCTGTCAACTGCAGAAGCTGAATATATTGCAGCTGGGAGCTGTTGTGCTCAAAGCATTTATCTCAAGCAACAACTAACAGATTATGGAGTGACTCTAAACAAGGTACCTCTGGTTTGTGACAATACTAGTGCGATAAACTTAACTAAGAATCCTATTCAACACTCTAGAACTAAGCATATTGAAATTAGACATCACTTTATTAGAGAACACGTATCTAGGGGTGACTTGTGAGATTTTATTCGTTGAATCGAAAAACGGTTAGGCTGATTTATTCACTAAACCACTTCCTAGAGATAGACTTAATATGCTTAGGATCTGAATTAGGAATTCTAGATATATCTAGTATTGCATAACTAATTTGTTACGGTGATTGTATGCTCTTTAACGAGTCGATAACAAGTTCAATCGATTAATAATTGCATGAATAACTTGATATTATTTGTTTTAATCGATTGAAGCTGCAAATAATCTGTTGATTTCTGTTTCTTACTCTACGGTATTGATATGTTATTAGTTCAATCGATTAGATACGCTTTTAATCGATTTATTTCACTAACCACTGTAGCTCTGCAAATTTTCTTCTATAAATCAATCGATTAAATCTTCGATTCAATCGATTGAATTCACTAATGGTACTTTGCTTAATTTTCCTTTGCAAAATCAATCGATTTATTCATCAATTCAATTGGTTTATTTCACTTATGAATTTCACGAAGTGCGAAATCAATTGGTTACAGGAAAAATCAATTGATTAATTGAAATTAAATGAATTGGCTCTGCACACAAGTAATTTCGCAGATTAGGTTGAACTCATTTACAATGAGATAAAATCTCAACCACTTCCTTTAATACTCGATTGACTACGATTGGATACATACTGCGAAGGTAATTAAGTGTTTACGTATCAAACTCTTCTCTCTCCACCTTTATCATCACTGTGCAAGATCACAAAAAGACTAAAGACAAAATCCTAAAGTCGAACGATTTCTGTTTCCTTAACTTGAACTCTTTCTTTCTCGGTTCCTCTCTGTTTTGCTCATCAAGCATGTTCAAACGATCGAAGTACTGGAAGAAAGAAATCAAGCGAGGGCGAGTCGTCTTACGTTCGGCAGGAACAAAATGTTGAAGGAAGGATTGAGACTTGGTTCAACGGGGACCAAGAGCAAATGAATCTGTTTATCCATGAGTTGAGCGGAAAACAAGTCAACATACCAAAGCTGTTAAAGTTTTCCTGGTTTGATCTTGAAGGATTTAGAGGCATCGGAATCTTCGCTGCAACATCAAAAGCTTCGAAGTTTACGGAGTTGGACGGTAGGATTTATCCCGACTTGATCAAAGTTTTCTTCACAAATTTGTCCTTTGAAGGTTCCACCTTGAAAACCCAAGTTAAAGGTGTGGACATTGAGATTACTCCTAACATCCGGAAGGAGGTTCTTTGGTTTAAAGGATTTAGGAGTGAAAGTCACCAAAGGGTGTACTTCGATGTGGAGGAATTTAATAAGGTTCAATATTTTCGGTCATGCATGAAGAATAGGCATGACTCTGTCAGCTCGTTCAATACTGGGAAACTAAAATTGGAAGAAAGGTTGTTTGCATGCATTGTGTCTTGGCAGCTCACTCCGAGGGGAGCAATCATGCGGTGCTAAATGAGGGAGATTTAGTACTAATGTATTGCATTCACCACGGGATTCGGGTGAAGCTGGGTTTTTGTCATCAAAGACCACATGATCAAGGCAAAAAGACTCGGTGATTTCGGGTACCCCTATGCTATACTTGATTTCCAAATTTTTAACATATTTTGGTGTTGATCTTGAAGGAGAACTTGTCGAGACAGTTCGTTCAACAAACGAAATAAATAACTCTATGCTTCACAAAATGGGATTTATGAAAGTTGATGGTGAGTGGGTCTCCAAGGAGGATCGTTGGAAGAGATGAAGAAAGTGATGAAGATGGACAAGAGGAAGAAAATATCAACAACGATATTCCTGGCACTACGGAGCTCATCCATCGATCCTATGGAAGAAGTGATCCTGCTGGAGATGATTCCATATAATTCACCCCCGACCAGTGGCACACCTCTCGTCACGGTTTGAAAGAACAATGCTTGCGAGCAAATGAATCAACTTCAAGGCTGATCAAAGGAGGCATATGAATATGACTACAACTATAAGGACTCGACAAGCACTATTTGGATGAGAATTTTATTGCAAGGTTCCGAGCACATCGATAATCAACTTGAAGACATTTACAACGGAATTGTGGAAATACAATTCAACCCAGGTCCCGGAGATGATTGAAGTTTACTTGATCAATGTCTGCTGATAATTCGTTTTTTTTTTCTTTTCTTAGTTGGTTTTATATTACGCTTTTTATTTGGGGGTTCCCAAGTGGCCCCATTGGACTGTATCCATGACAATCTATTTGATGCGAGTCAAATAGGGGGAGAATTATTTTGATTAAAGCGCCACTACACACACACCACATCACAAAATATATGTCTCTGGTATGCATGTCTACGGTCCGATTTTATGCGAGTGCGGTGGTTATTTGTCTCCATCAAATAGGGGAGATTGAAGCACTTGGTGGATTTGATGAAGACTTAGATATAATTTGATGAAGACATAAATTTAGTTTAGGTTGTGGGTGTGTAGATGATTAGGTTTTTAGCTTGAGCACTTAATCCCTTGATAGGCCATTATATGTTGTGATGAAGCGCCTTAATCTTACGCATAGCATTGAAAATCATTTTACGCATTAAAAGAACAAACTAAGTTTTTCAATCTGTTGAAAAAGATTTTCAATCGGTTAAAATCACTTAACGAGTAAGTGGTTCTATATAATCGTATTTCAATTGATTGATTCGCGAGAATCAACAAGTTAAAATAACTTAGTAAATTTCTCAATATGAAGGTTTCGGAAAAACAATCAATTGAAATACTTTTTAATCTGTTGAAAAAGAAAGATATTTTTCAATCTAAGAGTTTTCGGAAAAACAATCGGTTGAAACGTTTTTCAATCTGTTAAAATAAAGATATTTTTTAAGTCTAAATGTTTTCGGAAAAACAATATGTTGAAATGGTTTTCAACTCTGTTGAAACAGAAAGTCATTTTCGAGTCTTAAAAGTCTGCGGGATTTCAATCAGTTGAAATGATTTTTAATCGGTTGAAACGAGTCTTTGTCATTTTTCATTAAGTTGTTTTAATCCATTAAAACTCGAATCAATCGATTAAATGGAACTTTAAATGAAATCAATCGATTGAATCGATGTCTTAATCGATTAAAAGGAACTTTAAATGAAATCAATCGATTGAATCGATCTTTTAATCGATTGAAATAATATTCGATCGATCATAGTTTCATTTTAATCGATCATAACTTCGGTCCGATCGATCATACTTCGAGTTCTAATCGATCATAACTCGGTCTGATCGATCATACTTCGGTTCTAATCGATCATAACTCGGTCTGATCGATCATACTTCAGTTCTAATCGATCAGAGTCTCTTCTAAACTGTTTTACTTTAAACTAATCGATCTTTTGACTCTCTGAAACAGTTTTTAACAGATGAAACGTTCTGTTTTTCTGATTTACTCTATATATACAGATTTGATTCATCTTTTGAAATATACAATACAACACACTACTTGAGAAAACTTGTGAAATCAATCTGTGAATCGTTCATCTACGTTTTTCTCTCTGCATTCAAGATTTTGTCATATCATAAGGTGCTTTGATCAACATTGTGGTCATTCACAGCGAGAGAGTGCTTTAGAATTGGTGCTGGGCAATTAGAATTCAAAGTCCAGGTTTCTTCTTTCCTTATTCTTTTGTATCGTGTGAATTGTGTAGATTGGATTGTAATCTACACTTGGTACAGTAACTGGATTTGGTTACTGGGTGTTTTTTTAAGATTCTATCTTATAGGTTGAAAAGATAGTTCTTGGTGTAGATTGGTGAGGATCTACGGGTTGTAATTGTCACTTGGTATTAGTGGAAACTTGACAGGTTTTGTCAAGAACTGGACGTAGCTCTGGATTAGAGTGAACCAGTATAAATTTGTGTGTTGATTTCTTTCTATCATCTCTTTTAAATTCTGAATATAATCTTGCTGTGTTTTAAATCAAATCATCTTTTCAAGAATTGAATAAAGATAACTCATTCTTCCAAAAGAAAGTAAAGTTTTGCAAAAAAGTTTTTAAGTTCAATTCACCCCCCCTCTTGAACTCAATCATTAATTCTTTCAAAGTTTTGTATCTGAAGGTGAAGAAGTGAATCTATGCTTAATGACTGGCTGTGAATCCTCTTCATCCCATGTAAGTTCAACCCCCACAGAAAATGAAATGAATTACAGCACATTACTAACTGCTTTCAATGAAATGCATGATGAAGCTAGGAATTTATCCTATACAAATAATCGGTTAAAAGGACTAAATAACTGGTTAGAGAATAGGGTTAAAGTTCTGGAAGAATAATTATTAGAAAGCAAAACAGATATGGAACATCTTGAAATAATCTACAATAATTCATCTTCTGATAATGCTGTTGCTAACAACAATTGTGAAAAGTGTATCTCTCGTAGAAAAAGGTTGAGTATTTGATTAAAACCTTATCTAAGTTTACTCAAGGTAAAGAAAATTTAGATACACTTCTTGGGTCTCAAAGCTGTGTTTTTGATCATACTGGAATTGGTTACAAACCTAAGTTTGGGGTTAAAACTAAAAGGTATTTGAACTTCTTTTCTTTCAGAAAATCAACAGCATCTCCTTTCTCATCTTGTCATTATTGTATGAAAAAAGGGCATACTATAAAATTCTGTCATATTAGAAAACATTTTGTGCCACGGGGTAAAATGAGATGGGTTCCAAAATATGTTAAACAGAAAATTTGACCACTAAGGACCCAAAGTATTTAAGGGTACCAAATACTTGATGCTTGATTTTTCGAGAACAGCGAGCAAGAATCACTTTGGTACTTGGACAGCGGATGCTCAAGGCATATGACAGGTGATATTTCCAAATTTTAGAAACTGAGATTGAAGACTGGAGGTCACGTGACATATGGAGACAACAACAAGGGAAGAATCTTAGGTTCTAGAGATATAGGAGATGGTGAAACCGTGACCATTCACAATGTTCTTCTTGTTGAAGGTCTTAAGCACAACTTAATCAGTATAAGCCAATTATGTGATCTTGGTCACAAGGTTATCTTCAAACCAGAAATCTACCTAATCTGTGAGCCAAAATCTGACACGGTAATGTTGGTTGCTAAGAGATTAAACAACATTTACATGCTAGATATCAAGCATTCTATCTCATCTCAAAGCTTTCTTCTTACTAAAGAAGAAGAATCTTGGTTATGGCATAGAAGGCTTGCACATATTCATCTTAATCATCTTGACAAACTAATTACTAAAGATTTAGTTTCTTGACTACCTAAGCTTTGTTGAACATTCAAGGACTTGATGTTGCACTTGATGAACATGAAGATTGTTGATTTTGATGATGATTCAAGAACTCAAAGACTTAGAGTGTTGAAGACTTGTTTTTGTAGTGTAATAACTCTGTTTTAATTAGATTGAGTCTGTAATTATAGAGTTTGAGATAGCCGGTACATAGTCTGCAACTTAGAAGTTTCAAAAAGCCGAAATATATCATCCAGGCTCGGCTTTAATCGATTATATAGGGAAATAATCGATTAAAACAGTGAGAAAACCATTTTCAGTATATACTCACTGTTTTAATCGATTAAAACATCAAAATAATCGATTATTAGGTCAAATAATCGATTAAAACTTCAAATAATCAATTAAAACAGAGTGGTTTTGGGTTCTGTTTTTTTGGCTCTGTTTTAATCGATTATAACTCCATTTAATCGATTATTTCAGTCTGTTTTTCATTTTAAATTTCAAATTAACCCTATTTTCGAAAACCCAATTACCAAGAACCCTAGTTTCGAAATTCCCTTTTTCTAAACCCTAATTTCCCTACTTAAACTCTCCTTTGGCACTCAGAAAAAAAAGAGAACAACCTTTTCCATACAAAAGTTAAGTGCTGTGAGTGCCAGAGAACTGTTTGTTGCAAGGAAAGGGGGTTTTTGGAACCTGGTGTGGGCTAGAAGCGATAAGAATCACTAAGTGGAGTTCTTAGTGGATTGTGTGTTGTGCCGTCTCTAGGGAAAGTTGTTCATCATCTCTTGTGGATTTCAAGAGAGGTGTTTTCGTATCTTTATCTTCTCAATTGTAATCTGTTTGTAACAACTTGTTTATAGTGACAGCGTTAATCCTCTATTGAGTGATTAGCAACTGGACGTAGGGTCTTTTGATCCGAACCAGTATAAATCTCCTGTGTAAGATTTCTATCCCTTCTCTATTTACATTTACACAGTTCTTAATCGGTAAAATTTGGGGAAAATTTTGAAAACCTAATTTTTATTAAGAAACCAATTCACCCCCCCTCTTGGTTTTTGTCCGACCACGCGAACATTCTGTTGCGCGATTCTAACAAGTGGTATCGGAGCTTGCTTTGATAGTCATTCAAATTTTCGAAAATGGACGGACAAAATCAAACTTTTGCCGAAGGTGCGTCTATCAACGAGACCCCCACTTTTGCGGGTCAAAATTATCCTTTTTGGAAGGTACGTATGCAAATATTTTTAGAGTTCGTTGATAGAGGCGTTTGGGAAGCTATTTTAAACGGTCCATATATTCCTAAAGTAAGCGAGAACGGTGTTGACGTTCCCAAATCTTTTTCTAGATGGACTGCCGAAGAAAGTAGAAAAGCACAATTTGATGTTAGGGCTAGAAATATAATTTCATCTCGCTCTAACCCTTGACGAGTTTTATAGAATTTTAGTTTGTAAAAGTGCACGGAAATGTGGGAAATGCTAAGGGTGACCCACGAAGGAACCGACGACGTCAAAGAGCACGTAAAAATTCTTTAATCCAAGAATACGAGATGTTCCGGATGCAACGCAGACGAAACGATATTTGACGTACAAAAACGTTTCACTCATATCGTGAATCATCTCACCGGACTAGGTAAAATTTTTGACGTTGATGAATTAAATGTTAAAATTTTGAAATCTCCGGATAGGAAATGGCAACCTAAGGTGACGGCCATCTCGGAGTCACAAAATCTTGCCACAATGTCCATGGCGGCGTTATTTGGAAAGCTTAGAGAACATGAGCTTGATCTTGGAAGGCTAAATGAGGAAGAAGGTCAATACCAAAAGAAGAACCTAGCCTTCAAAACTGAGATTTCTAAAGGTAAACATAAAAAGGAAGAAGAAGAAGACTCGGAAAATGATGAAGAAGAGTTGAGTCTTTTTATAAGAAAGTTCACCAAGTTCATGAAAGCAAAAGGAAGACATCCTTTCAAAGGTAAGGGAAAGGTAAAAGAAAATACTTCCGTAAATATAAAATGTTATGGTTGTGGTGAAGCAGGGCATGTAAAGACCGAATGCCCAAACAAGAAAAACGATGAAAACAAGGGCAAGAAGCAATTCAAGAAGAAAGCCTATATTGCTTGGGACGACAGTGATCAAGTTCGGAATCAAGCGACTCGGAAATAGAAGCAAACATTTGCTTAATGGCAAATGACAACATATCTTTGGATTTTGAGGTTAGTGATTCCGATTCATCTTCTAGTGATGAAAATGACCATGATGAATTGCAAAATGCTTACAATGAATTATTTATTGCCTTTAAGAATTTGAAAGATGAATATAAAGTTGTAAAGAAGAATCTAAGAAGATCGGAAAAGGAAAATGAGTCCTTAAAATTGAAAATTGCATGTTTAGAAGAAAATGAGGTAGCAAATACGAAAATTGTATGTTTAGATGAGGATAAAAACTTAGCATGTGCAAACTGTAAAGAGCATGAATATGACATAGATATTCTTAATCATTTGCTAGACAAAGCCGAAAAGGAAATAGATGATCTTAAGAAGCATGAAACGGTATTTGCTCAAAATAGTGTAAATCATCAAGTTCCTTTGAAAAAGCCTAAAACTAAAAAGAAAAGAGTATGGGTAGAAAAAGGAACTAGAGCATCTATGATTAGAAATGAATCATTTTCAAATACTACATCTAAAGCATGTTTTTACTGCATGAAACAAGGTCACACGTCAAATAGATGTAAAATTAAACATTTTGGTGTACCTAAAGGTAAATATATTTGGGTTCCTATAGTTAAATGAACTATTTGTATCGTGTATTTATTCAAAGAAAATGGATCATTTAGTATGTTTTAAACAGAATGCTTAGGTAAAATCATTTCATCTTTTCTGCTGCATGAAGGTTCTTCACTTAAAGATTTTTGCGAAATGCCTCTAAAATCATTTTAAACAACTAAAAACAAAGTATTTTTACAAAAGCTTTCTTAAACATGTTTTTAACTGATATAGTTTTGAAAGAACCAATTAAAATCACTTAGAATGTTCAAAGAAATGTTTTTACAGTATTTTAATCGATACAACTTAATTTTAATCGATTAAAACCATTTAGAACTCAATGTGATCGATCAGATTCAAATTATGAGCAATCAGATTTTTTTTTCAATCGATTAAAACACGTTTCAATCGATTAAAATCACTTAAAGGGTCAGGATGATCGATCAGAATACAAATATGACCGATTAGAATCAAATGTGATCGATCAGATTCAAATTATGAGCGATCAGAATTTTTTTTCAATCGATTAAAACACGTTTCAATCGATTAAAATCACTTAAAGGGTCAGGATGATCGATCAGAATGCAATTACGACCGATCAGAATCAGTTATGACCGATCAGAATTTGGTTATGACCGATCAGAAGTCTTTTAATCGATTAAATCACGTTTCAATCGATTAAAACAACTTAGAAAATTTTCTACACAGCGTTTTAATCGATTAAAACTTATTTTTATCAGTTAAAATAACTTGAAAAGTTTTATAAGAAAGTTTTGCAGTATTTAAATAGATTGTTATGTCTCTAACCCCAAGGACCCAAAAGTTGTGGGGACCTAAGTTTACTATGTTCTTGTTTTGTAGGAAACTTCCAAATCAAAGAAGTCTATGTGGTATCTTGATAGTGGATGCTCAAAACATATGACTGGAGATAAATCAAAATTTGTGAGTTTCAAAGCCAAAGAACAAGGATATGTGACTTATGGGGATAACAACAAAGGGAAGATCCTTGGAATTGGAAACATTGGTGCTGCAAACACTTTGGAGATCAAGGATGTGCTACTTGTTGATGGACTTAAGCATAATCTCCTTAGTATAAGTCAATTATGTGACAAAGGCTTCAAGGTAATTTTTGAAAGCAAATTTTGCACCATTCACTTGATAGATTCCGAAAATGTAACATTGAAAGGGATTAGGCATAACAACATATATTTGATTGATTTGGATTGTTTGCATGAGTCAAGTATAACATGTTTAGTTGCTAAGGAAGAGAACCCTTGGTTATGGCATAAGAGAGCGGCTCATATAAATATGCATCATTTGAACAAATTGATCTCAAAAGACTTAGTTATTGGATTGCCTAAGTTAAAATTTGAAAAAGATAGATTATGTGATGCATGCCAAAAGGGTAAACAAGTAAAATCATCATTTAAATCAAATAATGTTATTTCCACTTCAAAACCCCTAGAATTATTACATTTAGACTTATTTGGACCTTCTAGGATAAAAAGCTTTGGTGGAAATTATTATGGACTTGTAATTGTTGATGATTACTCTAGATATACTTGGACATTTTTCCTAACTATGAAAAGTGAAGCTTTTAAGGTCTTTAGAAAGTTTGCTAAACAAATTCAAAATGAGAAAGACCTAAGAATTAAAGTTTTAAGAAGTGACCATGGTGGTGAGTTTCAAAATGAAAAGTTTGAGAATTATTGTGAAGAAAATGGAATATTACATAACTTTTCTGCTCCTAGGACTCCCCAACAAAATGGTGTAGTTGAAAGGAAAAATAGGTCATTAGAGGAACTTGCTAGGACTATGTTAAATGAATCTAATGTTCCTAAATATTTTTGGGCTGATGCAGTTAGTACTGCTTGTTATGTTTTGAATAGAATGCTCATTAGGTCTATTATTAAATCTACTCCATATGAATTGTTTAATGGTAGAAAGCCTAATGTTGCCCATTTGAAAATTTTTGGATGTAAATGTTTTGTGATAAATAATGGAAAGGACAATCTAGGAAAATTTGATTCAAAAGCCGATGAGGGCATTTTTCTAGGATATTCATTAAATAGCAAGGCATATAAAGTGTTTAATAGGAGAACTTTAAATATAGAAGAATCTATACATGTTACCTTTGATGAGATTGTAGACCTTGGGGGAAATCCTCTTGAGTCAAATAAAGAACTTGCAGGTGATGATGAGTATATAAGAGAAGCCCTTGATGAACTATACTTGGAAAATAATGAGCCTTCTCAAACTCCTCAATTAGCAAAAGAATGGCAATCACCTAGAGGACTCTCAATGGACAACATCATAGGTGACATCTCAAAAGGCGTAAGAACTAGAAATATGACAAATTTCTGTATGTCTGTTGCTTTTGTGTCACAGATTGAACCTAAAAACATTGAGGAAGCACTTAAAGATGATCAATGGTGCATAGCCATGCAAGAAGAACTTAACCAATTTGAAAGGAATCAAGTCTGGGAATTAATCCCAAGAGAAGAGTCACATCAAATTATTGGAACTAAATGGGTATTCAGAAATAAGCTTGATGAAGATGGAAACATAACAAAGAATAAAGCCAAACTTGTTGCAAAAGGCTATTGTCAGGAGGAAGGTATAGATTATGATGAAACTTATGCTCCTGTTGCCAGGTTAGAGGCTATACGCCTACTTCTTGCCTATGCATCTTTAATGAAATTTAAACTATATCAAATGGATGTTAAAAGTGCATTTTTAAATGGTTTTATTAAAGAAGAAGTGTATGTAGAGCAACCCCCTGGATTTGAAGATTTTAATTATCCTAATCATATTTTTAAATTAAAGAAAGCTTTATATGGGTTGAAACAAGCTCCTAGATCTTGGTATGAAAGATTAAGTAGTTTCCTAACTGCAAATGATTTTTCAAGAGGAAAAATTGATTCTACACTCGTTTATAAAGAAAGTTAAAGAACATATCTTATTGGTCCAGGTATATGTTGATGATATAATTTTTGGATCAAGCTGATAATTCGTTATGTGTAGAATTTGCTAAGATAATGCAGGGAGAATTTGAAATGTCTATGATGGGAGAATTGACATTCTTCCTTGGACTACAAATCAAGCAACTTAAAGATGGCATTTTCATCTCTCAAACCAAGTACTGCAAAGAGATCCTCAAAAAGTTTGGTATGGACACCTCAAAGGAAGCTAACACACCCATGGGAACTTCATGCTATCTAGACAAGGATGAATCAGGTTTGGAAGTTAATCAAACTATGTATAGAGGTATGATAGGATCACTATTATACTTAACTTCAAGTAGACCTGATATTATGCATTTTGTCTGTGTGTGTGCTAGATTTCAGGCTTGTCCTAAAGAATCTCATCTAATTGCAGTAAAACATATTTTAAAATATTTAAAAGGAACTACTTTGGTTTGTGGTATCCGCTCGATGCTTGTATGAGTTTAATAGGATATTCGATGCTGATTATGGTGGCTGTAAAATAGATAGAAAAAGCACTAGTGGAACATGTCATTTGTTAGGTTCATCCTTAATATCTTGGCATTCTAAGAAACAGGCATGTGTTGCTTTATCTACCACTAAAGCTGAATATATTGCAACTGGTAGTTGTTGTGCTCAAATTTTGTGGATGAAACAACAGTTAGAAGATTATAATATCTTTTTAGATGACATACCCTTGATGTGTGATAATACGAGTGCAATTAACTTAACTAAGAATCCAGTAATGCACTCTAGGACTAAACATATAGAAATAAGACATCATTTTTTGAGAGATCATATCAGCAAAGGAAACTATAAAATAGAGTATGTGGATACAAAACACCAATTAGCAGATATTTTTACTAAGCCTCTACCCAAGGATAGATTCTATGATCTTAGAAGAGACTTAGGAATATTAGACATTGCCTAAATTCTGCTTAAATAAAAGGCTTTTACATGATTGTAATGTTATATATCTCTTTGTCTGTAATGACGTTTCTTTATGAAATGAAATTTTATTTTATGCTTTGATTGAGGGGGAGTCTTCTCCAACTTATGCATATTTTGAGGGGGAGCTCTTATGATTGTTATTGTAGAGTTCTTTTTTATTATAATCAAAATAGGGGGAGAAAAATTTAAAGCCTCTTATGAATTGCATTTAAATATTATCTGGTATGTTTGATGTGTTTGTTAGTATGACAGATAAAACAGGTTATTACAAGGGCTTTAAAAGATAATTTTGATCATCATCAAAAAGGGGGAGATTGTTGAACATTCAAGGACTTGATGTTGCACTTGATGAACATGAAGATTGTTGATTTTGATGATGATTCAAGAACTCAAAGACTTAGAGTGTTGAAGACTTGTTTTTGTAGTGTAATAACTCTGTTTTAATTAGATTGAGTCTGTAATTATAGAGTTTGAGATAGCCGGTACATAGTCTGCAACTTAGAAGTTTCAAAAAGCCCAAATATATCATCCAGGCTCGGCTTTAATCGATTATATAGGGAAATAATCGATTAAAATAGTGAGAAAACCATTTTCAGTATATACTCACTGTTTTAATCGATTAAAACATCAAAATAATCGATTATTAGGTCAAATAATCGATTAAAACTTCAAATAATCGATTAAAACAGAGTGGTTTTGGGTTCTATTTTTTTGGCTCTGTTTTAATCGATTATAACTCCATTTAATCGATTATTTCAGTCTGTTTTTCATTTTAAATTGCAAATTAACCCAATTTTCGAAAACCCAATTACCAAGAACCCTAGTTTCGAAATTCCCTTTTCTAAACCCTAATTTCCCTACTTAAACTCTCCTTTGGCACTCAGAAAAAAAAGAGAACAACCTTTTCCATACAAAAGTTAAGTGTTGTGAGTGCCAGAGAACTGTTTGTTGCAAGGAAAGGGGGCTTTTGGAACCTGGTGTGGGCTAGAAGCGATAAGAATCACTAAGTGGAGTTCTTAGTGGATTGTGTGTTGTGCCGTCTCTAGGGAAAGTTGTTCATCATCTCTTGTGGATTTCAAGAGAGGTGTTTTCGTATCTTTATCTTCTCAATTGTAATGTGTTTGTAACAACTTGTTTATAGTGACAGCGTTAATCCTCGGTTGAGTGATTAGCAACTGGACGTAGGGTCTTTTGATCCGAACCAGTATAAATCTCCTGTGTAAGATTTCTATCCCTTCTCTATTTACATTTACACAGTTCTTAATCGGTAAAATTTGGGGAAAATTTTGAAAACCTAATTTTTATTAAGAAACCAATTCACCCCCCCCTCTTGGTTTTTGTCCGACCACGCGAACATTCCGCTGCGCGATTCTAACAAGCTTCAAATTCTAAAAGACAAAATCCGTGAAGCTTGTTTAAAAGGTAAACAAACTAGAAAATCCTTTTCAAATAAAAACATTGTTTCTACTTGTAGATCTTTGGAACTGCTCCACATGGATTTGGTTGGTCCTTCAAGAAATAAAAGTCTAGGTGGTAATCTTTATACTATGGTAATTGTTGATGATTTTTCCAGATTTACTTGGACTATTTTTCTAAAAGCCAAATCAGATTCTTTCAAATCTTTTAAAAAGCTTGCCAAGGTTTTACATAATGAGAAAGGTTATTTCATTACTTCTATTCAAAGTGACAATGGTGGAGAATTTGCAAATGAAAAGTTTGAATCATTCTATGAAAAGTATGGCATACAACACAACTTTTCTGCTCCAAGAACTCCTCAACAGAATGGTGTTGTGGAAAGAAAGAATAGATCCATTGTGGAACTTGCTAGAACAATGCTTTGTGAAAATTCTTTACCTAAATACTTTTGGGAAGATGCTGTAAACACTTCTTGTCATGTTTTGAATAGAGTTTTGATTAGACCCATTCTTAAGAAAACCCCATATGAACTTTACAAAGGAAGAAAACCCAACATAAACTATTTCAGGGTTTTTGGATGTACATGTTTTGTTTTAAACAATGGGAAAGAAAATATTGGCAAGTTTGATGAAAAATCTGATAAAGGGATCTTTCTTGGCTATTCTTCTAACAGTCATGCATATAGAGTCTATAATTTAAGACTGAAATCTGTTGAAGAATCAGTACATGTTGTTTTTAATGAGTCTCCTCGATTGTTGCAGAGTAAAACAACAGGTACTGCAGATGATGACGAATTAGCTGATAATTCTTATCATTTAAAGCATCCCAGAGGTACAGATTAGCATACTGTCGAAGAAGGTGATCAATTAATTGATCCTACAAAAACTGATCCACCAGAAAGAATTGTTGGAGAACAAGAAGAAGATACCTTGGATGAGTTTCCTAAAGAATGGATTGTTCCAAGAGATCTTTCTCTAGACAATGTTATTGGACAAATCAATAAGGGAGTATCCACTAGAAATTCTCTTAATCAATTCTGCAATCATATGGCATTCATTTCACAAATTGAACCTAAAACTGTTAAGGATACATTAAATGATGAATATTGGGTTAGTGCCATGCATGATGAACTTAATCAGTTTGAAAGAAATAATGTGTGGGAATTAGTTCCTAAAACCAAAGATATCAATATAATTGGTACTAAGTGGGTATTCAAAAACAAATTAGATGAACACGACATTATTACTAGAAGTAAATCTAGGTTGGTAGCCAAAGGATATAATCAACAGGAAGGAATTGATTTTGATGAAACCTTTGCACCCGTAGCTAGACTTGAAGTTGTTAGACTGTTATTAGTTTATGCTTGTATTAGTGGTTTCAGATTACTTCAGATGGATGTCAAGAGTGCCTTTCTAAATGGACTCATCAATGAAGAAGTCTATGTTTCTCAGCCTCCTGGTTTTGAAAATCACAAACATCCTGACCATGTCTACAAGCTGAAAAAGGCTCTTTATGGATTAAAGCAGACCCCTAGACAATGGTATGAGAGGCTAAGTAATTTCTTAATTGATCAAGGATACAAACAAGGTTAAGCAATTAAGGAATGGCATTTTCCTAAATCAATCTAAATACTGTAATGAGTTGTTGAAGAAATTTGATATGCATAATTGCAAAGAATCCTCCACACCCATGTCTACTAACTGCTGTCTAGATTTAGATGAAAAAGGGAAATATGTTGATCAAACTAAATATAGAGGTTTGATTGGATCTCTTCTATATCTGACTGCTAGTAGGCCTAACATTATGTTCAGTGTTTTCCTTTGTGCTAGATTTCAGGCAAATCCAAAGGAATCTCACCTCACTGCTGCTAAAAGGATTCTCAAGTATCTTAAAGGAACCATTAATGTTGGACTATGGTATCCTGAAGGTGCCTCTCTTAAACTTGTTGGATTTTCTGATTCTGACTTTGCATGATGTAGATTGAATAGGAAAAGTACCTCTGGTACATGCCATTTACTGGGAAGCAGTCTCATATCATGGCACAACAAAAAACAAGCATGTGTAGTTCTTTCAACTGCAAAAGCTGAATACATTGCCGCTGGGAGTTGTTGTGCTCAGAGTATCTACCTCAAACAACAATTGAAAGATTATGGGGTGTTTCTCAACACGGTACCTCTAGTTTGTGATAATACTAGTGCAATTAATCTAACTAAGAATCCTATTCAACACTGTAGAACTAAGCATATTGAAATTAGACATCACTTTATTAGAGAACATGTATCTAGGGGTGATTGTGAAATTTTATTCATTGATACTAAGAAACAATTAGCTAACTTGTTCACCAAACCACTACCTAGAGATAGACTTAATATGCTTAGAACTGAATTAGGAATTTTGGATCTATCTAGTATTAACAGGTTGATAATATGTTCAATCGATTAAATTGGCTGAAAATTTTGAAATACTTGTCAAACTATGTCTTTTAATCGATTGAAATTGTGAAATAATCTGTTGATTTCCTCATTCTCAATCTCTATTCATGATTTATTACCAGATTAAACGATTATATAAGTTTTTAATCGATTTATTTCAATAACTCTATAGCTCTGCATGTTTTTCTTTTTCGAATCAATCGATTAAATCTTCGATTCAATCGATTTATTTTACTTTTTATAATCTGCATCTATATCATTAATTGAAAATCAATTGATTTTATGGAAAATCAATTGGTTAATTTTTTCTAGGGCTAGTAGTGTATGCGTTGCCTCTGATTACTCACTACAGATTGAGTTAAGTGCCTTTGCAACTGCAAACAACTTCAGCTACTCTCTTAAATGTAATGGTTATCCAATAAAAGCTGAAAGACTGTGATTGGAAATCAGATGTGAAGAAATGCAGGTAATCGAGTGTTATAGTAACCATTCTCTCTCTCTCTCTCTATCTTTTCCATCTCTGACACACAGAGCAGAACTGTGGTAATTCACTAAAAGACAAAATTGACTATTCAAAGGAGATGAAGGGTCCGGTTTCTCTCATTCCTTTTAATATGCAATAGTTGATTCGAAAATCTTGTACTTCTACTTGGAAAAATATTCTCTCTTCTCTATATTTGGTTCATCTCTCAAACAACATGTTCAAGCACACCAAATCTGGAAGGAGGAAGTTCAGCAGAGGAGAATCCTCAGTTGCTGTCCAAGAAACATCAGGAGGAGGGCGCATTGAAACCTAGTTCAATGGGAATCAAGAAAAGATGGGGTTATTCATTCACGAAATGAGCAGAAAACAGATTAATATTCCCAAGGTTCTGAAATTCTCGCGGTTGGATGCTGAAGGGTTCAGAGGGGTTCGAAAGCTGCTGCGACACCAGAAACTTCAGAAGTTCCTTGAGCTCAATGGTAGAATATATCCTGACCTTATCAAAGTTTTCTTTACTAATCTGTCATTTGAAGGTTCTACACTCAAAACTCAAGTTAAAGGAGTGGAAATTGAGATTACTCCCACTGTCTGGAAAAATGTTGCTGGACTCAAGGATGAAGGACTAAAAGTCACTAAAGGATATACCTCCGATGTAGAAGAATTCAACAAAGTCCAATACTTTCATTCTTGTTTGAGGAATAAGCGTGACTCGTGAGTTCCTTCAACACTTGGAAAGCTTAACCTTGAAGAAAGAATTCTTGCGTTCATAGTGGCTCGACGACTTACTCCTAGGGGGAGCAATCATGCAGTACTGAATGAAGGAGACTTGGTACTGATGTTTTGTATCCACCACAGAATCAGAGTAAACTGGATATTTGTCATCAAGGACCATATGATCAAAGCAAAAAGGCTAAGTGATTTTAGGTATCCCTATGAAATCTTAATTTCTAAATTTCTAACTCATTTTGGTGTTGACTTAGAAGGAGAATTGGCTGAAATCGTTCGCCCCACAAATGAGATTAACAACTCCATCCTTCATAAAATGGGATTCATTAAGATTGATGGTGATTGGATTTCAAAAGAAGAAGCTGGGGGAGAAGAAGAAGAGGAAGACGTTGAGAATACTAGTGCACCAAGTGCTGCTGAAGCTAGACAAACAGACCCTATGGAAGATGATATAGCTCAGCAGTCTCCATTGGAAATGATTCCTTATGTGGCACAACCTGACCATGGCACGCCTCTTTCACAGTTTGAACGAAATATGCTGCATCAAATGACTGAAATGAAAACAGATCAAAGGAGGCACATGGAGATGACATATGCTCTGCAAGCTCGCCAGCATCGGCTTTATGAAGACTCCATTGCCAGATTTCAGCACATTGATAATCAACTGGAGGATATCTTCAACAAAATTGGAGACCTCCAATTCAATCAGGGTCCCTGGGATGGTGATGAGTGAAATTTCTTATGCTTTCTTTCCCTTGTGTTTTGTTGTTTGTCTTAATTTTGGGTACCTACATGGTACTTATGGCTTGTAATTGAACACTTTTTGATGAAGTCAAATAGGGGGAGAAGTATTCGCTTATACTGACACTACACACACATCACAAAATCATATGTCTCTATTCTGTTATTGTTTATGCAGGTGCAGTGGTTATTTGTCTCCATCAAATAGGGGGAGATTGAAGCACTTGTTGGATTTGATGAAGACATATAGATTTTATAGAGTTTATTTTGTGGGTGTGTAGGTAGAAAGGTTATAGGTTTAGAATTTAATCTCTTGATAGTTTCAGTAGATCTTGTAATAAGCGCCTATAACTATTGCATTTCATAGAATTTATCTAACTCCATGAAAAACCAATCTTTAAGCCTTGAAAGAACAAACTGAGTTTTTCAATCTGTTAAAAAGAAGTTTTAATCTGTTAAAATAACTTAAAATAGGAAACGTACATATACAGCCAAAATTTTAATTGATTGAATCGCAGAATCAACAGGTTAAAATGTTCTTGATGGTTTTTCATATTAAGGGGTTTGCAGTATTAATCTGTTGAATTGAGAAATCAATAGATTAAAATGTTCTAGTCATTTTTCATTTCAAAAGTATCTCAGAATTTTAATCTGCTGAAATCAAGTTCAATCTGTTGAAACAGAGAGATGTCATTTTTCATTTTAAAGTATCTCAGAATTTCAATCTGTTGAAATAAATTTTAATCTGTTGAAATATATTTTAATCTGTTGAAATATATTTTAATCTGTTGAAACAGAGAGTACCATTTTTCTTCTAACTGTTTCAATCCATTGAAAGCTCGAATTAACCGATTGAATGAGTTTTAAATGAAATCAATCGATTGAAACATCATTTGAAATCGATTGAATCTATCAGTCCCTCTCTTTTACTCTATAAATACAGTTTTGATTTCTCTTTCAAACATACAATTTGAAAAACGATTGAAAGCAATCTTGGAGCTCTCATATTCGTGTCTTTCTCTGACCATTCATAAACTTTTCATATCATAAGGCGTTTTGATCAAGATTGTTGAAAGATCTTCAAGAGAGAAAGTTCTGAGTTAGAAAAATTGCTTTTGGACTTCTATATTATAGAAGTTGCAGTCCAGGTTTATTCTTTTCATATACTTGTACGAATTCTAACTGTGTAGATTGGGTTTGAATCTGCACTAGTTACAGTAACTGGGTTTGGTTGCTGGGTGGTTATTCAAGAGTCTATCTTGTGGTGTTGTAAGGTAGTTCTTGGGGTAGATTGGTGTATATCTACTGGTTTGTATTTTCACTTGGTATTAGTGGAACATGGCAGGTTTGTCAAGAACTGGATGTAGCTCTTGGAAAGAGTGAACCAGTATAAACTCTTGTGTTGTATTTTTGCTTTCATCTCTTTTCATTTCTGGTTTATATTCTTGCTTTGTTTAAAATCAAATCTGCCTAATAAAAGATTGGATAAAGATTAATCATTCTTCCACAAAGAAAGAGTGTTTTTCGAAAAAGATTTCTAAAGTTCAATTCACCCCCCCTCTTGAACTCAACCATTAATTCTTATAATCAGGGCGTTTCTATGTGGTTCCGAGCTCATCATTAGAGATAACAAAGTTATCTTCGCAGGTGTATGATTGAGCTGGTCAATAATGGAATACTCACTTTGCCTTATGAACTGAAGTAATTTCGCGGTCTCCTCCTTGGATTCTTTATTTTCTTTTTCTTCGATAAGCTTATTTTTTCCTTTATTATTGGGGGCATCTTCTTGTAAGTCCTTGGGGGAATAGATGCCCCCAATGTTGGCTATATTGGAGATATCCTCCTTTATTGGTGAAAATTCTCCATATCTCCATGGTACAACTTTATTCGATTCGTAGGGGAAAGGACGTGGCATAAATAGTCGCATAGGTGTCCTTGCCCCCTCTTCCTCATTGATTTTGAGGACCAACGATCGAGACTTATTATGCTCTTGTGGTGGATCAACCGTTGGGGAAAGCTTGATTAAAAGTGGCTTTCTCTCCATTCTTCTGATTTGGAAAACGTGTCAGTTAACCCTTCTTTTTTTATTGTCTTGTTTATTAAAAGTGAAGGAGGGGAAGTTAAATATGCAAATGAATGATATGCAAGCAAGTAGACAATTGTTGAATAAGAAAATTTTCATTTATCCGTAGAAGGTGTACATTCCCCTATTCCATAATACGAAGCAACTTCTGACAAAAACGAAAAAGCCTAAAGAAACCCACAGGCGGGTTCTGATCTCTATGTACTTCCCTTTCGGCTTCCCGGACGTGACGAGCGAGTGCTTCGCTTTGCTTCTGGACCGCTTGGCTCATATCTTCACTGTACTTTTGAGCCTCTTTAATCTTCGCCTCTTGATGGACGACCACGGCTTGCAGCTCGTCGAGCTTTGCAAGGGCTCAGTCTTTTTCTCGCAGTACTTGACCGTACTAAGCTAGCCCGTCTCTTTCTTTTCAGCGTAGCTCAGTGAGACTTTTGTTGAGTCTCTGGTTGGCCTCTCGCTCTTGGTGTATTTTCGAACGAGTTCTTGTGAGGTCTTGTAGCAAGTCCTTGATCGTCTGGGCCTGTTTTGTAGATTCGACCTCAAAGCGTGCTGATTTGGCGGTTATTTCCCAAAGTTGGCTATCCGAGCTGGTTCTAGCAGCTTTGGATGCTCGGATAGCTTGCTCGTTAGAGTCAGCACACTGATCCTTGAGGCGTTCTATTTCATGATCCTTTTTCTTGCATTGCCTTCGTAAACCATCTATGGTGAGGATAGATTCTTGCTCTCTTTCTTTAAGGGCCCTCATCTGAGCTCCCATGATTTCTATCCTCCGGGTCAAGGCGTCGACTTAATTTCGTAGCTCTTCACTGTTTGAACATGTAGCGAGTGAGGTGGATGGTTGCGACATCCCTCTTTTCCGTCTCCACTCCTCATAGTCACTGGAGACAGCTACCCGAGTTTTTCCTAGCTCTCTATCTCCCACAAAGACTGGTTTCTCCCATGCTCTTCTCACAGCCAGTGAGTTAGCAACCATGCATGGGTCTCCGAAGAAACACAGTCCTCCGAGCTCCTCTCGGGATATTGCAGTTTGAGTCCTCATGAGTTGTCTCATAACTACTCTCGGTGAATAGGCTATGCAACCCCTGAGTCCTATCAATGGTATGCTTGGGTAATCCCCACATCTGATGAGGACTGGGTCGGGTCGGAACCAAGGGCAAACCCAGGATAATTGGTTGGCGTCCCATTGTTCCAACTCGACCTTCCACTCTAAGGTTAGGCGTCGGTGGAGAAGGATTTTGGAGAAGCTTCTTAAAGGGTCGGGGAACATCCCCATATGACTAGAGGCGTAAAAATGCGTGATACCCCATACGAAAAGTAGTGAAGAGCAACATCTAAGTGTTTTTCCTTGCTTCTAGCAGCAAAATTCCACCGAGAGCAAGGTGTCGACAAGAAGTGCAGGCATAGGACTCTTCGAGTTCACGTCCCAGGCAAAGAAGGCGTCCATGGCGGCTTGGTCTACTGTGTCGATATGGAAGGGAAACAAGATTGTTCCAAATATAATCAAGGCCAGGGTTTTGTTAAAAGTGACCCATTCTGGCCTTTCAGCCAAAGAGGACAGATGGTCTTCTAACATTGAGACTTTCCAACCCTGGATGTTCCCTTTTTCTATCAGGGTAGTCTGCCGAAATGGCAATCTGATGATGGCAGCGACTTGTGCTGCAGAAGTATATATCCCGTGGCGAATATGGACCCCGACTGATTTGGGTCATTTTAGCATAATCTCGTACTCCTCTAAAGTGGGCACCATATCGAACTGCGGGAATTCGAAGCAATGCAGACTAGAGTTCCAAAAATGAACTAGAACCCTGATAAAAATGGGATCGACACAGATCTTGAACAGGTTGAGGATCCGTCCATAGGATTTTTCGAAGTCGGAGCAGACCTCCGACGGCATTATCGCGCAAAGCTGTTCCAACTTCTCAGTATGGTACCGGGGAATGTCCACTTTCTTCAATTGTCTACTAGTCCCCTCCATTTTCCAAAAACCAAAAATGCATGTTTTATGAACATGATGCTTATTGCGGGTATGCATGTGAGTGTTTGTTTTTTTCCTATTTATCATGTTTTATTTCTACATGATGTATGATAGTATTTGCGTGTTTATTTTCAGAAAAATAAACTACCTATATGGATGATTTATAAATTTAATATTTATGGACAAGGCCCCTTTTATTTAATTTGGGTCTTTTATTTTATTTTGTTTTGGGTTTTAGAGCCTTTTATCTCTTCTGTCGGACTGCGTGGCTACTTAGCTTACAAAGAATCTGAAACCAGGCTAGCTAAAAGGCATATTGTCCAAGGTAAAATGGCTTATTGCGAAAGAATATTTAACGTCCCTTATCTCTTCTGTCAGACTGTGTGGCTACTTAGCTTACAAAGAACCTGAAGTCAGGCTAGCTAAAAGGCAAACTGTCCGAGATA
Source organism: Sphenostylis stenocarpa (assembly GCA_963425845.1). NCBI lineage: Eukaryota > Viridiplantae > Streptophyta > Magnoliopsida > Fabales > Fabaceae > Sphenostylis > Sphenostylis stenocarpa. The sequence continues at coordinate 15,862,842 of OY731402.1, read as the reverse complement.
AGGGTGTTTATTGTTAAAAAAAATTTTGTTGTTTGGTTATGCTATGCAATCAAATGCAACAAACAAGTGCGCATACAATTCACCCATCCGCAAACACGTGAGGAATCGTTTTAATCACGAGGTAGGGTTTTCCTGCAGAAAAGTGCATTGGCGAAGGTAGGTTCTAACTGTTCTCACCAAGGCTTAGGCCCCCAAGGTGCCCCCATTATAGGGTCCCCACTCTCCAGCCTTCCGACCATGCTTAACACTAAGGTCATATTCAGTCTTTGTGCCAAAAGAGGAAGGTTATCACCTTGAGTGGTGGTTTCCGATCATACCGGTGGGCACATGGCCCTCACTATGACAAACCGTACCTGCCACCCACTCCCTATTGATTTCTCACTTGCCCCCGGGTATAGAGGGAACTGTTGTGTGCAGTTTTTATTTCAAACAATTGCGTAAAATAAACAAACAACAATCATTTAAAGCCAAACAATTAAAGCATGTTATAATACAAGGTAGGGTAAAAGCGAAATTTCTAAGTTTATTTATTAAATTGGCCCATCACTAAATGGGATCAACTCTCTAGGCTTCCCCAGTGGAGTCGACATCTATCGCCGCTGTCAAAAGAGGCAGTCGGAGCGAAGCGATGGTTTCGACTTTTCGTTTTTCGCATTTTTATGGGTGAGGTTACAACACCTTTAGGTTACCGATAACTGGGCTGAACCTAAGGGCGAGGTTTTTGAGAAGGCGTTCTTAGATTGTTCGATAACTGAGCTGACCTAAGGACAAATTTGAAAGGGTTCTTATGGAGTCGCCACCGATATTTTTACCAGAAACATCGAAAAAGGGGATAAGAAGGCATTGGTTTCTTAGAAAAACCAACTTTGGTCGTTAAAATCAGAGTCAGGTAAGGGAGTTAGTTACGTGTAAGGGAGGTATCAGCTCTCTTACGATGCCCCTTTTGGGTTCCCTATGACAGGCCAGTTATTTTATAAATAAACTTTTGAAATGACGCTTTTACCCTTTTATTTGCGGAATAAAAATTATGACTACATGGTCCTAATTAATGCATATATAAATAATAAAGCGATAAAAGGGAGAGAGGAAGAATGAAGAAACCTCCGAAGCAAGCTTTGATTAATTCTATTCAAAAATAGGGTGCGTTTTGGCAGCCCTTCGCTCTTACAACATCAAATTCTCTCTCGAAACGCTATAAAAACTCTCTTAAGAACTCTCAGAAACTCCGGAAATGCTTCGGAGGGGCTCTAGGAGAAGAATTTTGAGAAATTGTAGGAGGAAAGGTGGAAGAACTGTGTGAAATGAAGGGGAGAGCGCCCCCTATTTATAGGGATTCACGCTTGTCAGGTCGAGATGGCGGTCTCGACTGGCAAGGTCGAGACAGCGGTCTCGCTATTCGGGACAGTGATCTCGACTTCCATAAGTGGTGAGACGACGGTCTCATTTGGTGAGATGGCGGTCTCGACTTGCCAGATAGCGAGAATGCCTTCTCGCCAAATGGGAGGGGGGTCTCGCCAATGGTAAGTGGCGAGACGGCGGTCTCGCCAAGCGAGACGACGGTCTGGACTTACCATTGGTCGAGACGGCGGTCTCGACCCCTGAAGGAAGGAATCCTTATTTTTTGTACAAGAAAGCCTTCATACTCTAATATGGGGCCTAATAGTCTCTCCTAGTGGCGTTTTAGGCTTTGTCCATCTTCAAATAGGAGGTCTTTTGCTCTTATTTTGAGGTCGGGCAAGATTTGGGGTCTACAACGACTTTGACCGGATCATGGCATACCGTTCTTTCCTGGGTAATCCTACTATGCAAATTGGGCGTCAACTTCTTGCCAGACCATTAAAGAAAGATGAACGTCTACTTCTTCTTCAATCATGTTCAATGCTTTGCTGCTGATCTTTGCATCATCCATGCGATTATGAACAATGAGCCTATTGATTGACCAAGTCTCATCATTTCCACTATGCTCAAAGCCAAGTGTCATCCTACATTCAAAATACCCTATGCACTCTTCATCTCCAGAATGCTTGAATACAAAGGAGTCAATCTTGAAGGGGAACAAAGGTACCACACGTTGAATTCAAACCAAATGCTTGATGGTACTCTATCTCAATTATAAATGGTCAACGTTGGTGGAACTTATTTTCACAAGTATGATGCACCAAATGTTGTTGCTGCTATTGTTGACTCTGACGATGAAAAGATGGTTGTTGTTGATGCTCCTGTTGGAGGGACTTCTTCTGGTGCCCATACTGAAGTTCACTCCTCTATTGAAGACATGGTCTCTAACATGAACCAACAGATGCAGAATTTCTTCTCCATCTCAAAAAGACGACATCAAGAGATCGTGGGTCTCATTTCAGATGTGGATTCACGTGTATCATATCTTGAATACAAATTTGATTTAGAATTTGGATATGATTATTAGAGTGATGAATTTTAAAAATATTATGTAATCAATTTATTTCTCTCTCAATATATATATTGTGTATTGTTTTGATATCTTAAATAAATATTCATACATTTGAATTCTTGAGGGAGAGTCCATTATTTTCTAGCATTAATTCAGGGGGAGTTTATGTTTATATTTACTGCTCAATTCTTTTTGTTTATGATCAAAATGGGGGAGAATATATTTAAATCATGGTATGTTTAATATTTTTTTATGCTAGTTGTGACAGAAAACAGGTTATTACAAAGAAGCTTTAAAGTAAATTTTGATCGTCATCAAAAAGGGGGAGATTGTTGAAAATACAAGAATATGATGACTAAAGATTTTGATGATGTTTCAAGAACAAAGGACTTCAAGATCAGAAGACTTATATTCAGTTGAAATTGCTTGTAATAACTATGTTTTGTCTTCTTGAGTCTGTAAAAATAGAGTCCATGATAGTCAGCACTTAGTCTGTCTACAAATGCTTCATTTTTATTAGGGACACACTGGAATAATCGATTATTGCTAAGGATAATCGATTATCCTGTTTAAACTTCAAGTTTTCTGAAAGACACACTAAAATAATTGATTATCACCTATTGATAATCAATCATCTCTGGTTGTTAAGGGTTCAAATTCGAAATTGGTTCTGTGATAATCGATTATCTCAAGTGATAATCGATTATCCTGGACAAAACTGGTTTTCCTATATTTGGCTCTGTGATAATCGATTATCACTGATGATAATCAATTATGTGTGTCAGTTATGAATTTAAATTTTGAATTTCAAACCTAATTTTTGAAAATCCCTAAATTAGAAAACCCTAAAACTCTATTTAAAGAACTCTCATGCTCTCTTCAAAATGACAAAACTTTTTCATACTCAGAAAAGTTGAGAGTTGTGATTGCTGGGAGAACTTTGAGTAGGGAAGAAAAAGGGGCTTTGAAAACCTAGTGTCGGCTAGAAGGATAAGAATCATTGAGTGAGGTTCTCAGTGGATTGAGTGTTGTGTCGTCTCTAGGAAAGTTGTCTTCATCCTTTGTGGCTTCAAAGGAGGTGTTCATCTCTTGTGTGACTCAAGAGAGGTGTTTTCTAATACTTGTTTATTTGTAATCTGTTTATTTGAGAACCATTATTTTAGTGACTGAGTTAATCCTCTTTTAGAGTGATTAACAACTGGACGTAGGGTCTTTTGATCCGAACCAGTATAAATTATTGTGTAATCTTCTTTCCTTATCTCTTTACTTTTCAAGTACTCTATTATATTATCATTTAATCGGTAAAATCTTCCAAAAAAAATTTCGAAGGGATAATTTTTTATAAGAAACCAATTCACCCCCCCTCTTGGTTTTTGCCTTAACGCAAACATTCCGCTGCGCGATACCAACACATATGGTGCCTATAAAAACTACAACGAAGTTATGAGTATGGAGTTAGTAAAATTGATTTAAAACATATATTTAATAATAAAAGTGTTAACCGAGTTTACTTGGTGAGGTGGAATATGATCAATCCTTGCTTGGTACCCAACCAGATCATTGTTTGGTACATTCTGAAAGTTTAAAATCTTGTCCCCACTCCATTTGCACACTAATAGATACATTGGTTATATGTGGCTAATTGGTGCAACAGTAAGGCGCAACCTCCCATTGTTTTTACCCTAACATCAGTTGCTCGACACATTTCCCTGTAGAAAATAACTAAACATGCAGAACTCCAACTATATCGTGTTATACATAAATTAGTCAAAAATTATAAATACATGAGGTGTACTTTGTTACCTATTTTGTCAGGCATCAAAACACCTCTGATTAACCATAATATATATGTCCTAGTATGGGCATATAGTTGTTCCTCTGATAGTTCCTCTGGTAGTGGCAACATGTTATCTCTTAACAACTTCAGCTTAACATTCCTCCAATAAATGATTCACCTTTCGTTGACAGAATTTCCAAGTACATGTTACACATCTTGATATGAACCCCATTTTCACAAGGGCTGACTTGGGATCTTTAGGGTTAAAACCTTGTAGGGAATTAGTGAAAGGTGGATTAGAAAGTGGTGAAAGTTTCAGGAATGGGCATAATTTTTGAAATGTTTATATCTCAAGTTATAAAACTTCGATTGAGATTATTCAAAAATGAGGTGAAATTTCTCGTTATGAATTTCAATTTAGGCTAAAAAACAATTGATTTGGATGAGTAGAACAAAAGTTATAACAACGAAATAAATCTGGGCAGAATTGAGATTTTTGGGTTCTGGTGAAGAAAGGACAAGAGGTGAATGTGAAAGGGCGAAGGAAAAAATCACTCTTCCTAAGGGAGACCACTCATAAAGGATGTGAAAATCCTTTGATACAGTCAAGGGTTCTTGAATCACTCAAGAACTTAGGAGAATTACTCTCACCAAGATGAAAGAGCTAAACTCTAATATTTCTGAATAAAACTCAACTTGTATTTTTGATAAAAATGGTTCAGTTTATATAGAAGTTTTTTCCATCAGAGTTATAAAGACTCAATAAAGGAAAATAAATATTAATAATAATCCATTAATCTAGGAATTTAAAACTACTTAACGGAGGCAAATAAATGCTAATAATGATCCATTAACCTAGGAATTAAAAACTACTTAATAGTTTATTGTAACTGCAATTGTGGCAACGAAAAGTCAATAAGTTACACACCCTCTTAGTCTTTCAAAGGCTGATGCCTAAGTTTCCAATTGGGCCATTTTTACAACTTGAAACAAAAACCAAACTAAAGTCTATTAATCGATTAACCAAAAACATAATTTGGTCAGCCAATTTTACAAAGGATTAAACCATTATTTAAACAAACTTAAAGACTGAAACAAAGTGACGCACTAGTCTTCCTCCATTTGGGCCATGATACAATTCATAACTTTGGTCTTTTCACCTTGAAATGTGGGCTTGTATTCAAATAATATGGATAACACTAGTTGAAGGGCTTCCTTTGTCATAGGTCCTCCAAGTCCTTCAAGTAGATCTTTACCCTTGCTCATGGTCATGTCCCCATCACATCTCTTCCCAATCGAACATTGTGGATCTAATGCTCAGATGACCATCCACTTGTAGCCCAAGTTGTAGTGCGACATCTTCTAATGTGATGCTACATTCACCTATGGGTAGATGAAATGTATGCATTTCAAGTCTCCATCTCTCCACTAAAGTCATGACTAAACAGTGGTCGACTTTTAGATGTCTTAATCTTGCGACTCCCCCAAAGACAACTATAGTTGAGGGGAAAACAATTGATGATTAGTTCTTCTTGTTAAAGAACCTAAGAAGATACATCACCCCACAAGATGGACTATGCCTCATTTCTGACCCCATGAGTCCATACAAAGTGCTTACTCAAGAGAGGACAACGGTTGGATAGATAACAATTCTATGCATGTGTACTATATTCGACACATTGCATAGAATTTATGAGGAGATTCAAGAAAAGTACACTTAAGAAGGGGTTGTCAACATGGATAACTTTTGTTATTTTCTAAACTCATTATTTTCATTATATTTTAATTAACTTAAGTACCTAGTAACTGATTTATTTCAATTATTTTGTAAACAACATATGGAATTATTAAGCCCAGATTTTTCTACTATTACAACATAATAAGAAATAAAGACCTGGAGACAGCAAAATGGTTGGATGAAATCCCAAGGGAAAAATGGACACTAGCTTGGAATAACAGTTGACATTGGGGATACATGACCACCAAGTTAGCATACTCAATCAATTCGATCCTCAAAAAGATAAGGAACCTTCCTATTTCCTCCTTAGTGACAATAACTTATGTACATTGCAATAAGTTCTTCATTGAAAAGAGGTAGAGAAGTGACATGATTGTTGTTGGACACGTATATGCTGAAGTGGCAGCTAAGGCTTTGGACGATGCACATGCAAAGGCAAACACTCATAGAGTTATTAAGTTTGACTTAATGAGTACAATTGGTAGAGAAGACCTTCAATTCAAGAGAAGTCAGACCAATAGGTTGATTTGTAGTAAAGCTAGACGAATCATGGTATTATTGTGGTAAATTCCAAAAACTCCATTTACCGTGTTCGCACGTAATAACTGCTTGTAAACACGCACATCAAGATTTTACCAACTACATAAATATTGTTTATACTTAGTACAAATTGATAAGGTCTATGACAAACTATTCAGAGAAGAAATGAAGATTATTGGTCATCTTACAAGGGTCCATTTTGAGTCTAAATCCAAAAATGAAGATAATTGTAAAAGGAAGTCCAAAGTCAAAGTGAATAAGAACAGAAATGAACATCACAGAAAGTCAATCTCGTCCCAAACTTTGTTTGTTTTACCACACAACTAATCATATCAAAATAACGTGTCATAACGTTACTCGTCCACAAAATTAATGTATTCCTTGTATCATGTATTATTTCTTTGTTTCAATTTAGTAAATAAATTTTAATTTATATTATTTCTTTATAATTCTAATATTACCTTAACATTTTTTTTAACTAATCACATAAAAAAAGTGTAAATAAACTTTTTTTATTTATTTTTAATATTACTTAACCATAACAAATCAAATAATTTAACATATTAATATAAATATAAAAATATTAATATATGTTAATATATAATTATATAAATATCTAAATATATTAATATTAATTATATAAATATATACTTATCAAATTATATATATACATATACATATATATATATATATATATTTATAAATATAAATATACTAATATATTAAAATTTAAATATATAAATATATATAAAAAAACAATTATATCCATATTTAAATATATAAAAAAATACAATTATATCAATATTTAAAATTATAAATATACAATTATTAAGTAAATGTTAATATATATACATATAAATATTCACATATATAAATATTTAATTATCTAAAGATATAAAAAATATATTAATATAAATATCTAAATATATTCAGATATTAATATTTAACTATATATATATAATATCTAAATATATAATTATACATATATATAAATATATAAATGTTTAAAACATATAAATATATAATTATTAAATTATTATCATATATAAATGTAATAATATTGTATTTTATCAATATATAAATATATAAATGGTGCGTAAATAGATATTGGGCCTGATGGAGCCCAAATCTAAGCATTAATAAAGTGGGCCAAATAGGTCCATAAAGGAAGATGGAGCTAACCATTACTAAATGGGCCCGAGATATAGGGGTAGTTGGGAATGAGGCGGTATCAGGGCCGATAATACCAGAAATAATAAAAACAAACTAAATGGTTAATGGAGAAAAAAGGATAAAAGGGAGGCGGAAAAGATAGAAAAAACATCTCTATTTTATTTCCAAAAAATTGGCACCCACCGTGGGGCAGGTAAAAAATTTTCCTACTCCACACACGAAATAGCAAAAATGACCATGGTGACTCGTACCAATAATCACAACAATCAAGACCCTAATGGGGTTGACTCAAACAACTCGGCAATGCAACTAATCTTGGAACAAATCACTACAAAAAAAACGCTTATGATCTACGGGTAAAATCCGTAGGTAATGACAAAAATCCGTAGGTAATGTCACTTTACCTACGGATTTCTTTCCGTAGAAAATCCGTAGGTAATTTGGTCGTAGGTAATTACCTACGGATTTATAATCCGTAGGTAATGCACTCGCTGGAATTACCTACGGATTATAATCCGTAGGTAATGCACTCACCTTAACAAAACAAAATATTTTTATTTATTATAACCCCCTCCCTTTTATATTATATTTTTATTATTTATTATATTTTCAAAACTTTGAATTATTATTAAATTAAGGGAATTGTCATTGGTAGGATTCGAACCCAGACACTCGAGTTGGAGGCTGATACTCCAACCACTAAGCTATTAGGATATTTTGAAAATAATTTACAAATAAATTATATTTATATTTATCCGTCTAAATATATAAATATAAAATATATAAATATAAAATATATATAAATATAAAATATATATAAATATAAAATATATATAAATATAAAATATATAAATATAAAATATATAAATATAAAATATATTTATATTTTGATATATTTATATATTTATATATTTATACATTTATACATTTGTATTTATATATTTATATTTATATATTTCTATATTTATATTTATATATTTATGTATTTATATATTTATGTATTTATATATTTATATATTTATCTATTTATATATTTATGTATTTATGTATTCATATATTTATGTATTTATTTATTTATGTATTTATATATTTATGTATTTATATATTTATGTATTTATATATTTATGTATTTATATATTTATGTATTTATATATTTATGTATTTATATATTTAAATATTTATATATTTAAATATTTTTATATTTAAATATTTTTATATTTAAATATTTATGTATTTAAATATTTATGTATTTATGTATTTATGTATTTATGTATTTATGTATTTATGTATTTATGTATTTATATATTTATGTATTTATATATTTATATATTTGTATATTTGTATATTTATATATTTGTATATTTATATATTTGTATATTTATATATTTGTATATTTGTATATTTGTATATTTATATATTTTTATATTTTTATATTTTTATATTTTATATTTATATATTTTATATTTATATATTTTATATTTATATATTTATATATTTATATATTTATATATTTATATATTTATATATTTATATATTTACACGAATTAATATAAGTATAATTTAGTTGTAAATTATTATTAGAATATCCTAATAGTTTAGTGGTTGAAGTATTAGTCTTCAACTTTAAGGTACTTGGGTTCGATTCTTGCTAGTGACAATTCTTTTAGTTTAATATAATTTACCTACGGATAGTAATTCCGTAGGTAATTACCTACGGAATTACCCACGGATGATATTACCTACGGATAATATCCGTAGGTAATGTATAATTACTCACGGATAGAATTCCGTAGGTAATATTCGTAGGTAATGTACACTTTACCTACGGATAGTAATTACGTAGGTAATTACCTACGAAATTATCCACGGATTACATTACCTACGGATAATATCCGTAGGTAATGGATAATTACCTACAGATAGAATTCCGTAGGTAATATCCGTAGGTAATGTACAATTTACCTACGGATTTTCATCCGTGGGTAATATCCGTAGGTAATGTAAAATTTACCTACGGATTTTTATCCGTGGGTAATATCCGTAGGTAATGTAAAATTTACCTACGGATTTGTATCCGTAGGTAATATTCCGTAGGTAATAGGGTTTTTTTTTGTAGTGAATGGAGGAATTGTGGTGACAGACTGAGGAGGCCCAATGTATGGCAACAGAGGCATCTCAGGTGAGGATGAATTGCGGCGATAGAATGAGGAGTTGCAAGTAGCCATCGGACAACAGATCTGATCCACCTCAAGTGACGATGAGGAAGAGAAAGTGTAGAAGGATTTTCAGCCTTTTGTACAGGCCATCATGGAGGAGACTATGCCCCCACATTACATTACTCCTAAAATCGATCGATTTACGGGAACCCAAGATCCATTGGCACATCTGAAGGCTTTCAGGGCACAAATGATTATCAGCGGCGGGTCCGATGCTGTGCGTTGTAAAGTTTTTCTAGGTACTTTATGGGGAACTGCATTGGATTGGTTCAGTGATCGCCCCGAACAGTCAATATCTAGTTTCGATGACTTGGCTAAAGTTTTTGTGGGTCATTTTGCTACTAATAAACAAAGAGCCCCTAAGACGAGTGATTTGTTTGATATGCGGCAAGGACGAACCGAATCTTTAAGGGCGTTCTTGCATCGATTTGGAAGCATGACCATTAGGATCCTACCTCCCAATGAAACTATGGTTGTGGATGCTTTTATGAAAGGGTTGAGGTCGAGCCCTTTCATGGAATCTTTATACAGGCATCCATGCAAAACAATGAAACAAGTTCAGGCCTGAGCCACATCTCATATTGAGGTCGACCAAACAATTTTCCAACGCCATGCGGCCGAGCAGTTGGAGTTGCAGCAAGACAATCTCGGGCCCGAAATGTACAAGGGTCGCATAGCCAAAGGAGTTATCATCCTTATGACAAACGCAGATATCCTAATCGATAGATCACGAAGCCTAATACTAGACAATATCAACAACAACCTAATTCGCTTAACGTGTCAAAGAAAGAATTGTTGCAAGAAGTAATAGCAACTAAACTCCTTGATTTCCCTCGTGTTACCCATAAGCAGCTCGGTCCTAAACAACAGGTGTGGTGTGAGTTTCATCGAGCTCGAGGACATGACACAGAAGAATGTCAAATGTTAATATACCAAGTGGATCGTTTAATTAGAGAAGGTAGGTTATCGATGTCCAGGCTAAATCGACTATCCAATCCATCTCACCCATTCCAGACAGGGACATCCTTAGATAAGAGGGGAAAAGAATCATCCTGTCAAGAGGGTGAGCATGAAAGAGCTATTCTCGGGGATTTCAATACCATATCTGGGGGGTTTGCAAGTGGAGGACCCACCTCTTCTTCCAGAAAGAGATATGCTCGACAAATTCTTACAGCGACAACAGTAGCTCGATCCCCACCTACTCCAGCTATTACTTTCACTGATGAAGATCTGTTAGACGTCATTCCCCACGATGATGACCATATTTTCATCTCCATAATCATGAGAGGACGAAATGTTCATAGAGTTCTAGTGGATCAAGGTAGTTTAGCGGATGTTTTATATTGGGACGCTTTTGTAGGACTTCAAATCTCTTCGGACCTCCTACAGCCATTTTCAGAAGTCTTGGTGGGATTCACGGGAGAGCAAGTTGAAGTTCGGGGATATGTGGAGTTACGTGTTACATTTGGCGAAGAGGAATATTAAAAAACGATTATGATAAAATTCCTAGTCGTTAATGCAATATCATCTTACAACATGTTGCTAGGGAGACCTTCTTTGAACAAGTTGGGAATCGTCGTATCAACTAAACACATGAAACTTAAATACCCCATTACTAATGGAAAGGTAGGAATTGTAAGGGTTAATCAGAAGACTGCGTGAAAATGTTATGAAGGAAGTCTTCGCCAAAAGATGGTGTTTTCATCGGGTCTGAATAACTAAGAAGTTCAAATGCTGGATTTGGACTCACGTGCCTTCGAGGATCGTCGGCCTCAACCAGCAGAAGATTTGAAAAAGGTCTTAATTGACGATAACAAGTTTATCCAGATCGGTACCAACATGGATGAAGAGGTGGAAGCACAAGTGGTAAGAGTTCTGAGAAAAAACAAGACAACATTTGCATGGTCTACGTCGGATATGCCTAGAATCGACCCAGATTTCCTATGTCATCGTCTGGCTCTGGACCCTAAGGCTAGACCGTTGATTCAAAGGCAACGTAAGGTCGGGGCTGAGAAGCACATAGCTGTGACTAAAGAAATTGCTAAACTATTGGCTGCAGGACATATTGGGGAAGTACAATACCTAGAGTGGTTGGCAACCGTGGTCATGGTTCGAAAACCATCAGGAAAGTGGCGTATGTGTACCAATTTTACTGACCTTAATAAAGTATGTCCCAAAGATTCATATCCATTGCCGCACATTGATGTGCTTATAGATGCTGCAGCATGTTGCGAACTTCTAAGTTTCATGGATGCATACTCCGGGTACAATCAAATTCGTATGCATCCTATAGACGAAGAAAAAACTGCTTTTATGGCTGGGGCACCTAATTTTTGCTATAAAGTAATGCCTTTCGAGTTAAAGAATATAGGGGCAACATATCAACGATTGATGGATAAAATATTACAACCCCATTTAGGCCGAACAGTGGAAGCTTATGTCAATGATATGGTAGTTAAGTGTGTTAAGGCAACACAACATGCAAAGGAATTGGAGTAGCTATTCCACACACTCAACAAATATAGTTTAAAGCTCAATCCTGAAAAATGTGCATTTGGAGTACGGTCAAGTAAGTTTTTAGGCTTTATGATCACACAGCGGGGCATTGAGGCAAATTCAGAGAAGTGTGTGACCATCATCAACATGCGAAGTCCTAGCAATTTAAAGGAAGTCCAACAATTAACTGGATGTTTGGCAGCTCTATCTTGATTCATATCTGTAGTAGGGGAGAAAAATTTGCCCTATTTCCGATGTCTCAAGACAACCCACAGATTTTCTTGGACGTTAGAATGCGAGCATGCGTTTCAAGCACTGAAAAGAACATTGACGAGTCCTCCAGTATTATCCAAACCAATCATGAATCTACCACTGTATCTTTACTTATCAGTAAAGGAAACAACCATAAGTGCAGTTTTGGTACAAGAAAAAGATGGTATACAACATCCAGTATATTTTGTAACCAGGGTTCTACAAGGAGCATAACAATGATATTAGAAAATAGAGAAAGCAACTTTGATCGTCGTGTTCTCAGCTAGATGACTACAACCATATTTCCAGAGTTTTAGTATCATTATCAAGACTGATCTACCCATCCGACAGGTTTTACAAAAACCAGATCATGCTAGAAGAATGATGAAATGGGCTATCGAATTGTCTGAATATGAAATCAAATATGAGCATAGAGGACTGATCAAAGCTCAAGTGTTAGCAGATTTTGTGGTGTAGCTCGCATCGCCCCCGAACACCACAAATACCGAAGCCCCTTGGATCCTCTCGATGGATGGCTTGTCCAACTTACATGGTAGCGGTGCAGGTATTATTCTCGAAGCGTCAAACGGAATTATGATTGAACAATCTTTACATTTCGCGTTCAAAGCGAGTAATAATCAGGCCGAATATGAAGCATTGATAGAAGGCCTCAAGTTAGCGTTAGAGATGGGAATCCGAGATCTAACAGTTCGAACTGACTCACAATTGGTATCAGGGCAAGTCAGTAGGAACTTTCAAGCTCGTGATCCCCACTTAACAGAATATGTAAAAAAGGTGAAAAAGTTATCCGATTCTTTCCAAAATTTCAAATTAACATATGTGCCTCAAGAACAGAATAGCAGGGCCGATCTGTTATCTAAACTAGCTAGTACCAAGCGCCCAGGAAACCACACTTCGGTCATTCAAGAAACACTCAACCACCCTAGTGTCACCACCAATAATAAGCAAGGTGAGATTTCTCAAATTTTATGTGTTAATGAACTTTATACGTGGATGACACCGTTGAAGAAATATTTAACCAATGCGACTTTACCGAGAGATGAGGAAGCCCAAATGGACCTTAAAAGAAAAGTTACACAATTTGTGTTAATCGAAGGTGTCCTCTACAAGAGAGGATTATCTGCACCACTATTACGATGCCTAACAAAGGAGGAGGCCCAACTTATTGTAAGAGAGGTTCATGAAGGCATATGCGGAAGTTATATAGGTGGCAGGACTTTAGCATTCAAAGTGCTTCGAGCAGGCTATTACTGGCCCACACTACGATATGATTGTATGCAGTATGTTGAGAAATGTGTCAAATGCCAACAATACGCAAATCTTCATATAGCGCCACCCGAACCATTACACTCCATAACGGCCTCCTGGCCTTTCTGTAAGTGGGGAATTGACATATTGGGACCCTTCCTGGTTGCAGTTCGACAGCTTAAGTTTCTTATTGTAGCCATAGAATATTTTACTAAATGGATTGAAGCAGAACCAGTAGCCACTATCATAGTTGATAAGATATGTCGTTTTTTGTGGCAACACGTTATTTGCAGATACGGGTTACCCCATACTTTAATTTCGGATAATGGGACACAGTTTTCCAGTACCAGGGTCAAGCTTTCTGTCAAGACCTTAATATACATCAAAATTTTACCTCAGTAGAACATCCACAAACCAATGGACAGGTTGAAGCAGCAAATAAAGTAATTCTTAATGGCCTTAAACGTAGACTAGGAGAGATTAAAACATTCTGGGTAGAAGAATTACCTAATGTTCTTTGGTCTTATCACACGACTCCACAATCAACCACCAAGGAAACACCCTTTCGCTTAGTATACGGGACCGAAGCAATCATTCTGGTAGAGTTGATTTATCCATCTTCCAGGGTGCAAGGATTCAATGAAGATAAATCTATTCAACAAATACAAGCCAATCTGGACACAATCGAAGAAGTTCATGAAAACGCTCGAATCCGGTCCTCTATGTTGAAACGTAGATGTGAAAAATAACACATTCAGAAGGTTCAGGGTCGAGAGTTCATTGTAGGTGATTTGGTTATGAAGCGCGCTCAGTTGAATCAGATTCACAATAAACGTTCTCCAACATGGGTCGGACCCTATCGTATATCCGCTGTTATTGGTAAAGGTGCTTATCGATTGGAAACCACAGATGGGGGCTTGGTACCAAGAACATGGAATGCATCAAGTCTGCGATTCTATTACAGTTAGTTAATGTTGGACCTTGAGTTGTACTCTTTTCCTTGAAAGTTTTTTACAGAACAATCAAGTTTTTCTTTCAAGGTTTTTAACAAGGCAACGATATCAATAAAAAGGTCCCTTTAAACATTCTTTAAATGTTTATATTAGGCATTCTTTAAATGTTTATATTATGGTCAGAATGTGACCTAGACTTGAAACCCGAGCAATGTGTGAAATTTGCACTATGTACGAAATCCGTACTATGGTTAGAATATGACCTAGACTCAAAACCCGAGCAATGTGCGAAATCCACACTATGTACGAAATCCGTACTATTGTTAGAATGTGACCTAGACTCGAAATCCGAGCAATGTGCGAAATCCGCACTATGTACGAAATCCGTACTATGGTCAGAATATGACCTAGACTCGAAACCCGAGCAATGTGTGAAATCCGCTATAGACCCCAAATCTTGCCCGGCCTCAAAATAAAAGTAGAAGACCTACTATTCGAAGATGGACAAAGCCTAAAAAGCCACTAGGAGAGACTATCAGGCCCCATATTAGAGTAAGAAGGATTTTCTGTACAAAAATAAGGATTTTTGCCTTTAGGAGTCGAGACCGCCGTCTCGCTTTCCGGGACTGTCGTCTCGCTGAACAACAAAGTTGAGATTTTCGTCTCGTTTGACATGATGACCGTCTCGCCACTTGCTAATGGCGAGACCCCCTCCCGTTTAGCGAGAAGGCCTTCTCGCCACTTGGCAAATCGAGACCGTCGTCTCGCCAAACGAGACCGCCGTCTCGCCATTGATTCAAGTCGAGACCGTCGTCTCGACCTGATAGGCGCGAATCCCTATAAATAGTGAGCGCTTCCCCCTTCATTTCACATAGTTCTTCCACTTTCCCTTCTACACTTTCTTCAAATTCTTCTCTTAGAGTCCTTCCGAAGCATTTTCGGAGTTTCTGAGTGTCTTAGAGAGCTTTTTATAGCGTTTCGAGACCGATTTCCGAAGTTGTAAGAGCGAGGAGCTGCCAAAACGCACACTATTTTCAAGAGAATTAATCAAAAAAGTTTCCTTCGGAGGTTTCTTCACTCTCTCCCTCTCTTTTACTGTCTTTTATTTATATTAAATTGTGCAATAGTTATTAGGGCCATGTAGTCATCATTTTAAATTTTGCAAAATAAAAAGGGTAAAAGCGTCTTTTCAAAAGTTTTTTATCAAAATAACTGGCCTATCATAGGGAACCCGAAAGGGGTGTCGTAAGGGAATTAATACCTCCCTTACACATAACTAACTCCCTTACCCAACTCTAGTTTTAACGAACAAAGTTGGTTTTCGAAAACCAATGCATTTTCTCTCCTTTTTCGATGTTTCCGGTAAAAGCATCGGTGGCGACTCCATAAGAACCCTTTCAAACTAGTTCTTAGGTCAGCCCGGTTATCGGACAACCTAAGAACACCTTTTCGAAAACCTTGCCCTTAGGTTCAGCCCGATTATCGGACAACCTAAAGGCGTTGTAACATCACCCATAAAAACGCGAAAAATGGAAATTCGAAACCATCGCGTCGCTCCGACCACCTCTTTTTGATGGTGGCGATAGATGGCGACACCACTAGGGAAGCCTAGAGAGTTGATCCCATTTAGTGATGGGCCAGTTTAATAAATAAACTAAGAAATTACTCTTTTACCCTACCTTGTATTATAACATGTTTTAATTACTTGACTTTAATAACTGTTGTTTGTTTATTTTTATGCAATTGTTTAAAATACAAATTGTATACAAACCTTTGCACACAATAGTTCCCTCTATACCCGGGGGCAAGTGAGAAATCCATAGGGAGTGGGTGGCAGGTACGGTTTGTCGTAGTGATGGCCATGAGCCCACCGGTATGATCGGAAACCACCACTCAAGGTGATAACCTTCATCTTTTGGCACAAAGACGGACTATGGCCTTAGTGATAAGCATGGTCGGAAGGCTGGAGAGTGAGGACCCTATAATGGGGTGTAGACCCCTAATCTTGCCCGACCTCAAAATAAGAGCAGAAGACCTCCTATTCGAAGATGGACAAAGCCTAAAAAGCCACTAGGAGAGACTATTAGGCCCCATATTAGAGTAGGAAGACTTTTCTATACAAAAAATAAAAAAATAAAAAAAAATAAAAATAAAAAAAATTCTGGCGAGAAGGCCTTCCCAAATGGCGAGAAGGTCTTCCCAAATGGTGGGGGCGAGAAGGCCTTCCCGAATGGTGAGAAGGCCTTCCCAAATGGTGAGGGCGAGAAGGCCTTCCCAAATGGCGAGAAAGCCTTCCCAAATAGCAAGGGCGAGAAGGCCTTCCCAAATGACGAGAAGGCCTTCCCGAAATCCCAGATGGCCATCCCGACCTAGCACTTTTTCCTATAAATAGGAGCCTCATTCCACCCATTTTCACATACACCATTCACTCCTACCACTCTCTAGGAAGCATGTAGACCCCAAATCTTGTCCGGCCTCATAATAAAGATCAGAAGACCTCCTTTTCGAAGATGGACGAAGCCTAAGAAGCCACTAGGAGAGACTATTAGGCCCCATACTAGGATAGGAGGGTTTTTTTGGCACAAAAATAAGGATTTTCGCCTTTGAGGGTCGAGATCATTGTCTCAGATTCGAGACCGCCGTCTCGCCTTGCACAAGTGGCGAGACCGCCGTCTCGCCATTCCTGCAAGGCGAGATGGCCGTCTCGACTGGCGAGACGGCCGTCTCGACCTGACAGGCGCAAATTCCTATAAATAGGGGCTCCATTCCCCTCATTCCACATAGTTCTCTCATTCTCTCTCTAGTCACATCACCAAATTCTCTCTCTAGAATCCCTCCGAAGCATTTCCGGAGTTTCTGAGTGTTTTTAAGAGTGTTTTTTTAGCGTTTCGAGAGGTTTCCGACGCTGTGTAGAGTGAAGGGCTGCCACAGAGCACCCTAATTTTTAAAGAATTAATAGAAAGCTTGCTTCGAAGGTTTCTACTTTCTCCCTTCACCTTTTACCGCTTTATTTAAATTTTGAAATAGATACTAGGGCCATGTAGTCGTAATTTTAGATTCCGCAAATAAAAGGGTAAAAGCGAATTTTTCATTGGTTTATTTACATAGAATAGCTGGCCTATCATAGGGAACCCGAAAGGGGCGTCGTAAAGGAACTAACACTTCCTTTACACGTAATTAACTCCCTTACCCAACTCTGGTTCTAATGACCAAAGTTGGTTTTTCGAAAACCAATGCCTTCTAACCCCTTTTCCGATGTTTCTGGTAAAAACATCGGTGGCGACTCCAGATGAACCCTTCAAAAATTAGCTCTTGGGTTAGCCCGGTTATCGGACAACCCAAGAGTGCTCTTTCGAAAACCTCGCCTCTAGGTTCAGCCCGGTTATCGGACAATCTAAAGGCGTTGTAACTACACCAATAAAAATGCGAAAATCGGAAAGCCGGAACCATCGCGTCGCTCCGACCACCTCGTTTAGACGGCGGCGAAAAAGCCTTTTGGCACTTTAGAGTGACTCTGAGTATTTTTCCAGAGTTCGAGTGAGCTTTCCGATTTCCGTTAAGGTAGAAATCGGTTAAGGATGTCCTCTTTTCTTTGAGACATCCGGCCCTCGGTAGGGTGACACCTTTATTTTTTGATCGAGAGAGGAGTGTCTCTGTAGAGTGCGGGGACTGCCAAAAAGCGTCCTCAAGTTCAACATTTATAAAAGCTCGCTTCAGAGGTTCTCCTTCATATCTCTTCTCTTTTATCGCTTTCTTTTACTGTTTTCCTTGTATGCATTAGATATAAGGATCATGTAGATAACTATTTAAATTATGTAATAAATAAATAGGGTAGAAGTATAATTTTATTGTCTTTATTTTAAGAATAGTCCATAATAGGGAACCCGAAAGGGGCATTGTGGGGGTGTTAATACCTTCCCCACACGTAACTAACTCCTTTACCCGACTCTGGTTCTAATGGCCAAAGTTGGTTTTTCGAAAACCATTGCCTTCTTTTTTCCTTTTCCGATGTTTCCGGTAAAAACATCGGTGGCGACTCCATAAGAACCCTTCAAAGTTAGTTCTTGGGTTAGCCCGGTTATCGGACAATCTAAGAACGCTTTTTCGAAAACCTCGCCCCTAGGTTCAGCCCAGTTATCGGACAACCTAAAGGCGTTGTAACCACACCCATAAAAACGCGAAAATTGGAAAGTTGGAACCATCGCGTCGCTCCGACCGCCTCTTTTTGATTGCGGCGATAGATGGCGACTCCGCTGGGGAAGCTAGAGAGTTGATCCCATTTAGTGATAGACTAGTTTGATAAATAAAAGACTTAAAAAATTACGCTTTTACCCTACCTTGTATTATAATATGTTTTAATGCTTGGCTTTAATAACTGTTGTTTGTTTATATTTACGCAATTGTTTGAAATACAAATTGTACACAAACCCTTGCACACAACAGTTCCCTCTATACCCAGGGGCAAGTGAGAAATCCATAGGGAGTGGGTGGCAAGTACGGTTCGCTGTAGTGATGGCCTTGTGCCCACCAGTGTGATCAGAAACCACCACTCAAGGTGATAACCTTCCTCTTTTGGCACAAAGACTGACTATGGCCTTAGTGTTAAGCATGGTCGGAAGGCTGGAGAGTGGGGACCCTATAATGGGGGCACCTTGGGGGCCTAAGCCTTGGTGAGAACAGTTAGAACCTACCCTTGCCAATGCATTTTTCTGCAGGAAAACCCTACCTCGTGATTAAAACGACTTCTCGCCTGTTCGCGGATGAGTGAATTGTATGTGCATTTGTTTGTTGCATTTGATTGCATAGCATAACCAAACAACAGATAAAAACAAAATTTTACAATAAACACCCTTATCTCGGACAGTTTGCCTTTTAGCTAGCCTGGTTTCAGGTTCTTTGTAAGCTAAGTAGCCACGCAGTCCTACAGAAGAGATAAGGGACGCTTATATTATTCTTTCGCCAATAAAACCATTTTATCTCGGACAGTCTGCCTTTTAGCTAGCCTGGTTTCAGGTTCTTTGTAAGCTAAGTAGCCACGCAGTCCGACAGAAGAGATAAAAGGCTAAAAAAATAAATCCAAAATAAATAAATAATAATAACAAAATCAAAACATTTATAAAAATAATTTTGACAAAGTCGTATCATTCATATTGCATCATGTCATAAGTGAAAAAACCAATAGAAAAAAATAAATGCATAAGGAAAGTATGCATACGCATCATTTTAATAAATCCCTAAAAAATGGGTCTTAGAAGCGTTTTTTGGGAAAATTACTGGGCCAAAAAACACAAAATCCCAAACACTATCATACATCATGTTAGAAAGTAAAACATGATAATGTTTAGGAAAAAACAAACACTTGCATACATGCATTCACCAAACTTTATCCTCATAACATGCATCTAATAATAGACAATCGAAGAAGTGGACATTCCTCAATACCATGAAAAGAGGATTAGGGCATTAACATGTCATGCACGGGAAGTCAAAAAGAAAATAAATAGAAATTCTAACCTGCCTATGGGTTCATTTAGGCTTCTCCACTTTTAAAAAAAAATGTACTTCGAAACATTGCATTGAGGAATGTACACTGTCTGGATGAAATAAATAAAATTGTTTTTTTCATCATCTCTTCAAGTGTCTATTGTATTCATAAATTGCATTCAAAAATTGCATTCATTCTCCCTTTAATAATAATAATAAGATAATAAAAAGAAATGATTAATTGATGTGCTTTCCATGAATTGGAATAAGATGAAGAGCAAACCTTTTGTCATCAAGTTCTCTCCAACGGTTGATCTGCCTAAAGAGGATAATAAGCCTCAACCGTTGGGTATCCGAGTTAATAAGGAAGAAGGGGCAAGGATGTCGTTACATTTGTTCACCCCATACATCAAATAAGGTTACACCATGGAGATATGCAAAAACACCGCCCATTAACAAGGATATCTCCAGCATAGCTGGCATTGGGGGCAAAATTAGAAATGGAAGAATCTATTCCCCCAAGGAGTTGTAAGATGACGCTCCTACAAATAAAGAAAAAATAAAAAGACTGAAGAAAAACATAATCCAAAGAGGAAACTGAGTAGACTTTGGATTCACGACGCTAAGACAGTTCTCTCAATGCTCCGCCAAAGAGACAAACTAACAGTAGGCGACAAGCTGGTCACGGTTTGAGCTAAAAATGACATTCGGATCAGCAAGTCATTTGCCCTACCTTGAATGGATGCGACTGAAAAGGACCTTTGAAATATCTTTTTCCAATATGAAAAGACTTCCCCAACAATATGAAGGTGACCCACATGATGAGGAAACATGGATGCCACCTAAACCAAGGGCTCATTAGAAACTCTTAAGGAATAAGGGAGCCACAGGGCATGACCCTACAAAGGATCAAGCTACATGGAGAAAAGGGAAGTCTCCCCTCTGTAGCTCGAATCAGATTTTCCCAAACAAAGGGGTTCAAGCGTCAAAAGCGACTTTAGTCATTAGGTGTTCTCCTTCTGATTCTTAGGGTTTGTAAATCCAACGACTATTAGAGATTACTCTTTGCGGCTAGCCCGACCCCCGAGCATTGTAGGGCACATGTTTCCCTATTAATTACAAAGAATGTCATTCTTATTATTTGCTTCTCTTCCTACTATTCATATCTAAACCTCATTAATAACCATGTTTAAAACAACGTTTCAAAAATGCGTCAAAATGCGCCATCGTCAAAATAATCAAACCACTCATCACCACTGATTGACTAGAAACACAAAATAAAGTTTTACCTCGTCATAAATAAAGCCATGTTTCGCCAATGTTGTGCAAAAAGAAAACAAAAATCAAAAGAAGCCCATAAAAGCTAAAGGCCAAAAAGAGAGGGCAAGATACCCGGTAGGAAACCCACAAAGGGGGCTACGCAAAAGTTAGGGTAAACCCGCTAGGAAACCTGAACAACCATAAAGGGTAGCCTAGGCAAAAATTAGGGTTACAAAATAAAGTCTGCTAGGTTTCCAAAGCAAGAAAAAAGAAACCTAGACAAAAGTTAGGACAAAACAAAACACAACATCCTAAGCTGAAAACCCAAAGCGCAGACTAGGGAAGTCAATCAGTCATAGCAAGCGCCATAGAATAAGACGTCACTCCATAAATAAAACGTTGTTTAAACTAGCCTAAACACTCTAACCAACCTTGGCTAGTCGTGCTTACAAAAACCATTTTTTGTCAAAATAAAACAATTCTAAAACACAAGCCTTTGAATTAAATATCATCTTCTTTCTCTTCTCTTGACCCTTACCACTATGGCATTCTAGTAAGTAGTAGGGAAATGTGGAGATAGTAATCAATAGGAGGATTGACATCCCCAAGGAAAGGGAGGGGCGCACTGACATGGCAAGTCACTCTACAATTAACACAATCATTCTTCGGTCATGAAAAAAATTGAGACGACAAAATTAGTACAGCCTATCATGTCGACAAAGCACATAACGTCAGAAGCTCATCAGAAGTAAAAGCACATTGGTTAATCCTTTTGAAAAATTAATTGAAATAGTATTATAGGATGCATATCACAAACATTGCATACATGCATAGGGTCCTTTCTCTCAAAAAGAAAAGAGAAATGAGAAAAATAAAAATAAAAAATAATGCCTGCTAGGAGATTCTTAGACAAAAGTTAGGGCAGCCCGCTAGATCAAAAACCCGCAAAGGGCGGTCTAGGCAAAAGTTAGGGCATTCATAAAAAAGGAAAAAAGCCCGCTAAGATATCCTAGGCAAAAATTAAGGCAGTCCGCTAGACCGAAAACTCCAAAAAGGGCGGTCTAGGCAAAAGATAGGGCTAAACCAAAAAATGAATAAAAGAGAGGGGTCCTTCATCATAATCATAAAAATTCCAGCAGGAGAATGCTAGTCACTTTTCCAGATGCATCAATCAAAAAGAATAGATTGCATTTAGGGCATCCACACACAAGTAGTCGCACAAAACGACTTTGTCAATGTCAAAAATGAAAGAAATAAAAATTACTTCAGACAAATAACAAAAAAACGAAAAGCATTCATGCATATAAGGAGACTAGCTCCATGTTTGTGATTAAAAACAGGATCACTGATACTGAGTCTCCAAATAATGCTCTCAAGAAAATGGAGCAAGTCGTCAATCAAGCGACTCAGCAGAATAAGAGCTTCTGAAAATCAAGAGCTCCAGCTACCATCCTTCTACCCAGAAAAGAAGGCACAAGAAAGTAATAAGTCTCCAAACATTGCTCTCCCTCAAGAAAGAAGAGCGAGTTATCAAAAGAAGCTTCCAGAAGCCAAAGCTCCAATCATCACCCAATAAAAGAGGGCACAATCATCAGACATCATAAAAGAAAAGCCGATGGAAAGGCTTAGTCATCCCCAAGAGGATCCCTTTCTACTCCGAAGACAAAACAAAAACACTCCTCACGGCTCAGCATTACCACTACATGAGTCATCCAGCACACTCACCCAAAGTCTCCTCCACACTCCCCAATGGAGAATAAAGGCTTCAAGAGCCCATCATCATCAACAGTCAAAAAAGTCCAATCTCCATACCAATAAGGGCTCAACATAAAAAGAAAAAAAAAAGAAAACTCTTGCATCCCCAGAGGATGTCAAAAAGAAAAGGCAACAACAGAGAAGGCCGAATAAAAATCCTCAAGTGGATCTCCTAAAGAGTCTACAAAAAAGAATCAGAAATTCCCATCCTCCAGTAGAATAAGAGCTTCACAAGTTTAGCTCGCATCAACATCAATCAAGGAGCCAAGACTCCATCCCTAGAAAAGAAAAATCAGATCCCCAGGGAGTCAACTAATTCCCTGGTGGATCACCAAAGAAAGAAAACTTCATCCTTAATGGACCTCCCAAAAAGAAGGAAAAAAGCCAGCGTAATAAAAAGAGACTAAAAAGTAAAAAGGCTTACGCATTATCCCAAAAAAGCCAAATTTCAAATCGCGAAAAAAAAAGAGATAAATCGCGGAAAAAGGTGAAATCAAATGAAAATCCTTGCTCCCTAAGTGGGTCACCTCAGAAAAAGAAAAAATCAACAAAAAGAAGGAATTGGAAATTCCATTCCTTCAACAGAATAAGAGCACCACAAAAGCCAGCTCGCACCCACATCAATTAAGGAGCCAAGATTCCATTCCCCCAAAGGGGCTACCAAAATCTGACCCCCGAGAAGTCAACCAATTCCCCGGTGGATCAATAAAAAAGAAAGATCATCCCCAGTGAGCCTACTGCAAAGGAAAAACTTCAGATTCATCCTCTGAATGTCATTTGCCTACACATAGGCAAGACCTGACAAGCAAGAGCCAGCATCCCCGTAGGGGAATATCAGCCTAGTCAGAGGCAAAACAAATGCAGCCAAAAGTCTTCACTTCCGATGAAGCATGTGCCCACTCAGAGGCATTACTAGAAACTCAGTGGAGTATCTGCCTGCTCGGAGGCACCATCAAAATCAACAAATTTTCAATACATATCTGCCTACTCAAGAGGTGTCACCAAGATCAGAAAATCCCTAGAGGAATTCTGCCTACCTAAGAGGTACTCATCAAAAATCCCCGACAACCAGCAAAGTCGGATGACCACTACCAAAGGATCAAAACATAAAGAATCCCCAGCTAACAACAAGCTGGATGGCTATCAGGAAAATCCAAAAAACAAAGAATCCCCGGCACACCGGAAGACTTTACCAGAAAGGTCCAAAAACATTTACCAAAACAGAAATCACTCCCCATGGAGTTGGTGCATGAACTAGAGCAGTAAGCCGCCACCACAGCCAAAGGGTCAGCTACCGCAAGAAGGAGCATCCGAAGGCACTTCACCATATGAGGGTGTGTACTCATCAGGCCTTACAAAAGGGGGCTTACCAGACGGGGGTTCATACTCGTCAGACACCAGATGGGGTATATACTCATCAGGCCTTACAAAAGGGGGCTTACCAGGCGGGGGTTCATACTCATCAAACCAGATGGGGGTTCATACTCATCAGCCGAAGGGATCAGCTACCGTCAGAATGAGCATCCTGGAGGCGCAGAACGCACTTTTCCCTAGAAGATCAACCGCTGCAAAGACGGGACGTCTGAAGGGCAACCGGACAGGAGGGTCAACTCCTTTACCCTCCAGTCGATCTTCTTGGTACAACAAGCCAGCAATCGACTAGTCGGGTAAAGGGGGGGGGCAGCTGTAGACCCCTAATCTTGCGCGGCCTCAAAATAAGAGCAGAAGAGCTCCTATTCGAAGATGGACAAATCCTAAAAAGCCATTAGGAGAGACTATTAGCCCCCATATTAGAGTAGGAAGGCTTTTACGTACAAAAAATAAAAAAATAAAATAAAAATAAAATAAAAAAAATAAAAAAAATTCCGGCGAGAAGGCCTTCCCAAATGGTGGGGGCAAGAAGGCCTTCCCGAATGGTGAGAAGGCCTTCCCAAATGGCGAGAAGGCCTTCCCAAATAGCAAGGGCGAGAAGGCCTTCTCGAATGGCGAGAAGGCCTTCCCGAAATCCCAGATGGCCATCCCGACCTAGCACTTTTTCCTATAAATAGGAGCCTCATTCCACCCATTTTCACACACACCATTCACTCCTACCACTCTCTAGGAAGCCTTTTGGCACTTTAGAGTGACTCTGAGTATTTTTCCAGAGTTCGAGTGAGCTTTCCGATTTCCGTTAAGGTAGAAATCGGTTAAGGATGTCCTCTTTTTTTTTAGACATCCGGCCCTCGGTAGGGTGACACCTTTATTTTTTGATCGAGAGAGGAGTGTCTCTGTAGAGTGCGGGGACTGCCAAAAAGCGTCCTCAAGTTTAACATTTATAAAAGCTCGCTTCGGAGGTTCTCCTTCATATATCTTCTCTTTTATCGCTTTCTTTTACTATTTTCCTTGTATGCATTAGATTTAGGATCATGTAGATAACTATTTAAATTCTGTAATAAATAAATAGGGTAGAAGTATAATTTTATTGTCTTTATTTTAAGAATAGTCCATCATAGGGAACCCGAAAGGGGCGTTGTGGGGGTGCTAATACCTTCCCCACACGCAACTAACTCCCTTACCCGACTCTGGTTCTAATGGCCAAAGTTGGTTTTTTGAAAACCATTGTCTTCTTTTTTCCTTTTCCGATGTTTTCGGTAAAAACATCGGTGACTTTCTTTATTCGTTTCTTTACTTTCTTTATTGTATTGTGTGTGCTTGGAATTGTGGGCACTGGTTTCTGTAGCTGGAATTTGGCTGCAGGGTTGGTCAAGAACTGGAATTTGGTTCTTGGTGAAGATTTAGGTACAGGGACTGGAAGTTTGGTTCTTGTGGTAGATTGAGTGTGAGATTAAAGTTGTAATCTGTAAAACGTTCAATCTAGTGGAACCCAGCTGGAATTTGGCTGGAAACTGGACGTAGCCCTGGGATTGGGTGAACCAGTATAAATCTTGGTTATAATCTGTAAATTGCGAAAATCTTTCAAAGATCAATTCACCCCCCCCCCCCCTTTTGATCTCAGCCTACATTTCTAACAATTGGTATCAAGAGCAAGGTTCTTGAGAATTATTCAAGTCTTTCGATCCAAATTTGTAATGGTTGAAAACAAATTACCTTTTTCTGAGGGAGCTTCTATTAATAGACCTCGACTGTTTTGTGGAACAGATTATACATTTTCAAAGATTAGGAGGAAGATCTTTATTGAATCTATTGATAGAAATGTTTGGGATGTAATTACTAATGGTCCATTAATTACAGAAAAGGAATGGTCTAGTTTAAATGATGAAGAAAAGAAAAAAGTTCAAAGTGATTGTACTACTAAAAACATAATTACTTCTGCACTAAATATGGATGAGTTTTTCAGGGTTTCCCAATGCAAATCTGCCAAGGAAATGTGGGAAGTTCTTGAGGTTACTCATGAAGGAACAGCTGATGTAAAGAGAGCCAGAAAACATACTCTCATAAGAGAATATGAGTTGTTTAAAATGCAAACTGGAGAAAGTATTGCAGATGTGCAGAAGCGCTTCACTCATATCATCAATCATCTAATGGGCTTAGGTAAAACTTTTGATAAAGAAGAATTAAATATTAAAGTTTTGAAATGTCTTGATAGGTCATGGCAGCCCAAGGTCACAGCAATCTCAGAATCAAAAGACTTATCGGTCATGACAACAGCTTCCTTGTTTGGCAAACTCAGAGAACATGAAATGGAAATTAACAGATTCAATGAGCTAGAAGTCTCTGAGAAAAAAGGTAGAAGTATAGCACTCAAGGTTGAAGAAAGAAGTCAAGAATCAGAGGAGGAAAGTGAAAATCTTGGACTGCTTGTCAGGAAGTTCAACAAATTTCTCAAGAAAAAGATTCAAGATAAAGAAAAACACAAAAGGTATGAAAAGAAATATGATTCTTTTAACTATAAATGTTATGGCTGTGGTAAGCAGGGTCATGTAAGAATGGAGTGCCCATAAAAGAACAAATACAATGATAAGAAAGAGGAAAAAGTCAAAAGAAGAGCATATGTTGCATGGGATGATAATGATACTTCATCAACAGAAAATTCTGATAATGAAGAAGCTAACTTGTGTCTAATGGCAAATCAAAATCATCAAACCAGCAGTGTAAGTTCTAACTCTTCTTCAAATTTGGTGAATTATAATTCATTACAAGAAGCGTTTAATGAAATGCATGAAGAAACTAAGAAACTGCAAAAAGAAAATGATAGGCTAAAAGGTATGAATAATTGGTTAGTAAATAGAGTAGATTCTCTTGAAAAGAAAATTCTTGAAGATGAAACTGATCTTGATTTTTTTAAAATTAATCCATGATAATTCTGATTGTGTATGTAATAAACCATGTAATAAGTGTTCAGAATTACAAAAGAAGATTGATTTTTTATTACAAACTGTTTCAAAGTTTACACAAGGTCAAGCTAATCTTGATGTTCTTTCTGAGTCACAAAAACTTATTTTTGACAAATCTGGCATTGGATTTACATCTAGCAAGAAATTCAGAAAAACAAATGTAAACAGGAAATCATACTCATCATCTATGATTAAATGTTTTTACTGCATGAAAAAAGGTCATTCTGTGAAATATTGTAGAATTAAGAAGTATGTTATTCCTAGAGGTAGAATGAAGTGGATTCCTAAAAATTCATTTCAAATAACTTGATTGGACCCAATGATTATAAAAAGGGTACTAGAAATATGCTAAATTTGTTTTGCAGGAACAAAATCTGGAAGTCCCTTGGTGTTCAAAACAGCAAATTCGGTTCTGGTTTCATAAACTGAATGTTTTAATTAATATAAAACAGTTTTAATCGATTAAAATCACTTACAGAGAATACCAGAAAAGTTGTCCGTACAATTTTAATCGATTAAAATATGAATTAATCGATTAAAATGCTCTTAGGAATTTTAGTTTAGTTGTTTTAATCGATTAAAAAGGATTTATATCAGTTAAAACCACTAAGAGGTCAAATTTAATCGATTAAAAAGGATTTATATCGATTAAAATTCCGTTATCATTTTATTAATTTCTTCCAAGTACAAAATTAATCGATTCTTTTATGTATTAATCGATTATTTCATTGTTGCATTTTCAAACCTAATATTAAAGATCAAATTAATAGGTTAATTTGTTGATTAATCGATTAATTTGTTCTTGAAAATCATTTTTACAACATCCAATTGAAAATTGGTCAAGCAAATCGAGTCAAAAATCCAAGTTTTTGTGTTAATCAAAATATGCATAATACATTTAAAATATTCTTTGACCAAGTCAAACTTCTTTCCAAGAACACTTTAGCTGATGTACCCACTGTCCAGAAATCTGCGCCTCTGCCTTCAGTCAAGGGGACATGTGTAATTAAAGCTTTTTTTTGCAGGTTCTGTCAAATTGGACTACAATTCACAAAATTTGACATCCGTAACTCTTCATTGTGCTCACTTGAAGTTCATTATTCTCATTCTGTATTTTCTGGTTCAAATTCCTTCTTTCTTGCACTCACGTTTCAAAACCCCTCGCTAAACAATACAACAAGATGCTTAGGAGATCAAAATCAAGAAAGAAGCATAAAGGAGAATCTTCCTTTGCTGCTAATCCAGGTGGTCATTTGGAAGCATGGTTTGATGGTGATATTGGGAAAATGAACACCTTCATTACTGAGTTCAGTAAGAAGCAGATAGTAATTCCAAAGTTTATCAAATTCAAGTGGCTTGATGAAGAAGGATTTACTGGTCTGAGAAGAAAACTAAAAAGTCAAAAACTAAGAACCTTCATGGAGTTTACTGGGAATATTCAACCTGATTTGGTTCGGGTCTTTTACTCCAATTTAGCAGTAAATGGTTCAACAATCAGATCTCAAGTGAAGGGAGTCAATATGGAAATTACTCCTTCTGTTTGGGAACAGGTTGCTGGTCTCAGGAATAGTGGTGTCAAAGTATCCAGAGGGAACATCTCTGAAATTCCTGACTTCAACAAAATACAATTTTTCAGGTCTTGTCTTAAGGATCCAAATGATTCGGTAAGAATTTTAAATGCTGGAAAACTTTTGCTTGAACATAGACTGTTAGCTTTCATTGTGGCTTGGATGCTTACTCCAAGAGGGAGTAATCATGCTATACTTAATGAGGGAGATCTTGCCTTAATGTACTGCATCTCTAATAATATTCGGGTAAATTGGGTTTATGTGATTAAAGATCACATGTTGAAGGCAAAAAGGTTGGCGGATTACAAACTACCGTATGCCATGTTAATTAACAATTTCTTTAGATTCTTTGAAGTTGATCTTATAGGAGAAAGCATGGAAACTCCTAAAGCTTCAAATGAAATTGATGACTCCACTTTGAGAAAAATGGGATATATCAAAATTGATGATGATTGGATTTCAAAAGTTGATGCTAGGATGTCTGAAGATGAGGAAGAAGATGAAGAAGAAGATGAGCAAGGTCAAATTCCTTCCTCTCCAGCTGCTGTTGAAGTTCCTGAATCCACTGGTGGGGAGGCATCATATGAGAACATGGAGATAATTCCCTACTTGGAACAACCTGACCGTGGGACTCCTTTGTCTCAATTTGAAAGGTCAATGCTTTCTCAAATGGCCACAATGCAGGAAAACCAAAGAAAGCATATGCAAATGACCTATCAACATTTCCAGCAGACCAATAATTAGTTCACAAACCTTGGAAACCAGATTGTTGATATTTACACCAAACTGGAAGATATGCAGCTCAACCAAGGGAATTGGGATGATTGAGTTGTTGAAAGAAGGGTCCCTTCTTATCTTTTTCTTATGCCATATTTCTTTTATTGCTAATTTTCATTTTTGGTCTGTAATATTAACTGGTTGTAAACCAGGAACAATCTTTTTAACTTTGCTAAATATGATGTAGGTTTTAAATTGAATTAAGAAGAGCCTAGATAGGATCAAACATAATTCTCTGATAATTTTAGCTGATACAAATTAGATTCAATCGATTAAATCAATTAAAAGTAACACTTACATAGGAAATTCGCATCAAAATAATCAATTAATTTGCATATTAATCGATTAAAACTTGTTTGTCATGTGTTTGTATCAACTAAAACTAGTTTACATCAGTTAAATCAACTAAATAAGATATTGTTCTGATTTTGATGAATATATAGGTTAAAATTTAATCAATCTAGTTGATATTATTTTTAAAACATTTTCCTAATAATCATTTTTACAAAATCCGCACTCGAATTAGGCATTTTAGATGCATCAAACATTATTTAGTTTTCAAAACTAGTTGTTTTAATCGATAAAAAAAGCTTTAAATTGATTAAAAGCACTTATACAGCATTTTGCTTACTGTTTTAATCGATTAAATGTCGATTTAATCGATTCAATCAACTTTTGTTTCAAACTTTCGAAATTCATCACTGTTTTAATCGATTAAAACATTATTTTAATCGATTAAAACTTGTAACAAGATCATTTTAATCGATTTCATCCTATTTTAAATCGATTATTACTCTGGTAAGAAAAATTAAAGGCTTTAGTTAATGGTTGTTCTTGTAACATGCTACTAAAGCATGGTTCCCTTATCTTTACACGTGTTAATTGTATTCATTACAAACGTGTTAATGAAGATAAGTTTGAATCAACTTTGATTGGTCTTTACATGAGTTAGGTATCTTGTTCAAATCTTTTACTGGTTTTCAAAAACTGATACATATCATGAATAATTTTTGTTCCTCTGTTCCCTATTTTTTTTTATGAAGTCAAAAGGGGGAGAAATAATTGCTTTGCTTTTATAATTGATTTTCCTTATTTAGGGGGAGTAGCAATATAGGGGGAGAATGAGAAAATGATTAATTTTTTAATACTCACTAATCTATATATTCAAGTGACTTATTCTGCAGAGTTATTATTCAAAGAGGTGTTTGTCTTCATCAAATAGGGGGAGACTGAAAGTGATGAAGATCTTATTGAATTGTTGTGGCAAAGATCTTGTTGATTTCATGAAGTCAAAAATGAAGTCAAAGGCTACTTTGTGGCAGTCAAAGGTCACTTAGATAAAAGAGTAGTCGGATTAGTGAGTCTACATCTCTGCTTAGGTATAATCATTTTTATCTCTTTGCTGCATGAGATTTCTTCATTTAAAAGATTTTGCAAATGCCTCTAAAAAATGTTTAAACGGTTAAAAACAAAGTATTTTGATAAAAGGTTTTTTAGCTATTTTAACTAATAGCATATAAGCTTTATCAACTAAAATGTTCTTAACACTTTTGTAACAAGTTTTTAACTGATATGTTTTCAAAATAATCGATTGTTTTCATTAGAAGGATTTTTGAAAACCTTCTGCCAGTATTTTAACTGATATAGAATTGATATAATCGATTAAAATTACTTAGAATATTTTAAAAAGTGTTCTGGCAGAATTTTAATCGATACAAACTCGAAATAATCGATTGAAATAACTTGAAGTGTTTTGAAAGTTGTTATGTCAGTATTTTAATCGATACTATAGACCCCTAATTTTGCCCGGCCTCTGAAAAGAAAAAGCTAGAGGAACTTCACCCGAAGATGGAGTTCATCCGGCTTCCCAAAAACGAGGAAACCTCCTGCAACCAATACAGAGATCGCTCGTCTACACGATAACAAACAAAGGAGACTTCCTACACGAAGATAAAGCTTCAACGGACACCTATCGGCATCAACAGGCCGTCCCAAACACAACAGGTGGTCCCAAACACAACAGGTGGTCCCAAACACAACAGGTGGTCCCAAATGCAACAGGTGGTCCCAAACGCAACAGGTGGTCCCAAACACAACAGGTGGTCCCAAACACAACAGGTGGTCTCAAACGCAACAGGTGGTCTCAAACGCAACAGGTGGTCCCAAACGCAACAGGTGGTCCCAAACACAACAGGTGGTCCCGAAACGCGAAAACTGGCTAGAACAGGTTGAGACGGCCGTCCCAACCCTCCAGATTAAGTTGGGACGGTCGTCCCAACCCTCCAGATTCAGTTGGGACGCGCGTCCCGAAGTTGGGACGGCCGTCCCAAGGCCAATTTCAAGTGGGACGGCCGTCCCAGGTCCCCTGGTGGTCTCGCCCTGTGTAAAAATGACATTTGGGACGGCCATCCCAGTCCAGACGGCCGTCCCAACCCAGACGGTGGTCCCAAAGTGCGCCAGCTGCGAAAACTATAAATAGGAGGCTCATTTGCCACTTTTTCACACCACAGACACTCCAGAGAGCTCTGAAACACTTTCAAAAACTCAGAGCACTTGTCTACTTCTCCCCCTTTCTCGAATGATCTTTCCGATTGCCTTAAATAGGTAACAATCGGTTAAGGAATTATATTCCGGCATTTGATTCTTCTTTAAATTTTTAGTGGAGTCGATCTTGTATTGGTGAGGAGAGTCTGTGTAGAGAGAGGGGTTGCCAAAACGCATCCTCACAGTTCGAGATTCTCAATACAAAGCTTGCTACAGAGGTTCTTTTCAATTCTCTTCTCTTTTATAGCTTTATTTATTGTTTTATTTAGCTTTATTTACTGTTTGTGCCATGTAGAATAAAATCATGTAGATAGCCATTTTTATA
The DNA here is from genome assembly GCA_963425845.1 of Sphenostylis stenocarpa. Classification (NCBI taxonomy): domain Eukaryota; kingdom Viridiplantae; phylum Streptophyta; class Magnoliopsida; order Fabales; family Fabaceae; genus Sphenostylis; species Sphenostylis stenocarpa. Next base: position 15,829,971 of record OY731402.1, on the reverse strand, counting down.
TCTCTTTTATTGCTTTATTTAGCTTGATCATGTAGATAGCCATTTTAATATTATAAAATAGGGTAATCGCGTAATTTCTCGAAGTCTTCTCTTAAAATGAATTGATCTGTCATAGGGAACCCGAAAGGGGCGTTGTGGGGTGCTAACACCTTCCCCACACGTAACTAACTCCCTTACCCAACTCTGGTTATAATGGCCAAGTTTGGTTTTTCATTAAAATCAATACCTTTTATCCTTTTCCAATGTTTATGGTCAAAACATTGGTGGCGACTCCATAAGAACCCCTTTTCGAAAACCTTTTAAAACAAATACGCGAGTCTAAACCATCTTTTCGCGACCGCTCGCATAAACGTTCGAGACGTCCTCCGACGTCGGAAAGGGACGGCGGCGACAGATGGTGACTCCACTGGGGAAGCTAGAGAGTTGATCCCATTTAGTGACAGATAAATTCAAACTAAGTAAAGATTTGAAATTACGCCTTTACCCTTCTGTATGTTTTTATTGTATGGCTTTATATAACTGTTGTATGATTATTTCTGCAATTGTTTGAAATATAAATTGCACACAAAAACCCTTGCACACAACAGTCCCTCTATACCCGGGGGCAAGAGTGAATATCTATAGGGAGTGGGTGGCAGATACGATCGGTTAGTTGGCACACGGGGCTACTACCGTTGTCGGAAAACCACCAACTCAAGGTGATAACTCTCTTCTTTCGGTCTAAGGGTGTCGCCACGGAGTTCCGTGCATGACCCGAGGACTGAGAGATTGAGAGGTCCCTATAATGGGGGCACCTTGGGGACCTTTGGCCTGGTGAGAACAGTTAGAACCACCTAAACCAAGCACGTTTCTGCAGGAAAACCCTACCTCGTGATTAAATAAGCGTGGCTCGCTCGTGGATGTATGAATTGTGTGTGCATACGTTCGCTGCATTTGTATTGATGCATTAGCATAGGGTAATCATACAACAAACAAAAAAGTGAAAAACCCTAAAAATCATAAAAAATATAAAAACCGAGTTAAAACCATAAAAATACCTTTTTACAAAATTCTTGGCAAAGTCGTATCATTCATACCACATCATCCAATAAGTGGTAAAACCAAGAGAGAAAACCAATGCATTAAGAAAAGTATGCATAAACATCATCATAATAAAATCTCTCATACATAAACACATTCATCCTAGGGCATATTTATTCCACGCTAATCATTTAAAATAAAAAGTCATAATAAGAATCATTAAAATCATTTAGAAGGTGGTCTGGTCTTCCGCCCGTCCTCACTCGTGCTCAAAAGGCTAAGAAGATGGAACAACTAGAAGAACAAAACCGAAAGCTCACCGCTGAGCTTACTACACTCGAAAGAGCAAATGGCTCAAATGTTAGAAATGATGCATCAACAGAATCTCCATCAAGAGGGTCCTCGGAATGGACAAGCCTCTCACCAGGAAGAAGAAGAGGAACCTCGGAATGAGCATGATCAATCTGGTACAAGAGCAGTACATATTCATGCTCCTGAAGTATCAAAACAACAAATCACCGCCCTTGAGGAGAGATTAAGAGCCATGGAAGGGCATAATTTTGATGTCAAAGAAGCTGGCGATATGTGCCTCGTCAAAAATATCCAATTCCCTAACAAATTCAAAGCTCCGGATTTCCCAAAATACATAGGACTAACCTCGCCCCAAAAGCCATCTTACAATGTACTGCAGTAAGATGGCTGCATATGCTCGATAATGAAAAACTCCTGATCCACTTGTTTTCAAGAGAGCTTGGTCGAATCAGCTCTAAACCGGTATATGCAGTTGGAAGGGAACCAAATCCAAACACTGGAGACATCCGCGAGATGCTTTCCTTCGTCGCTACAAATACAATATTGATCTGACCCCTGAAAGAGCAGATCTACAATTATTAAGCAAGAAAGACGATGAATCCTTCAAAGCATATGCCCAAAGATGGAGGGAATTGGCAGCACAAGTGGAACCTCCTCTATCCGACAAAGAGACTACATCCATGTTCATCAATTCTCTGACGGGTCCCTATTATGACAAAATGATAGGGAACACATCAACACTCTTTGCGGATGTGGTAATTATAGGAGAAAGAGTAGAGCAAGGTCTGAAAAGCGGAAGAATTGCACAACATACTTCCTCCAATTCTTCTACTCCAAATGATAAAAAGAGCTTTGGAAAGAAGAAGGAAGGAACTGTAAACGCAATCAACATTGCCACTCCTTCTTCTTCCTCACAGCAGACCAAGTCACGCAGACAGGAGAGGAAATTCACTTCCATACCTACCTCCTATGGAAGTCTGCTTCTGAAATTGTTGGACGCCAAGCTCCTCGTGCGTGTCCCTCCCAAGAAAATAGAGCCACCATATCCAGAATGGTACAAGTCTAATGAAAAATGCAATTATCATTCGGACGCTCCAGGACATTCTGTAGATAACTGCATGGCTTTAAAGCATAAGGTCCAAGATTTAATAGATGCGGGATGGATTACCTTTGACGCATCTACTCCAAAGGTGGACGAGCAGCCCTTATCAAAGCCCGAATGAAAGACGGGATAAGGAAGACCAGCAATTTAGGGCTCATCATTTTTACCATCTCTAAAAATGTAATAAAAAAAATATATGAAAATATATCAAAAGCTTCCGATGTACTCCTCGTGATCCCTGCCCATGATCACGAGATTTTTGGTTAATAAGGGCTTTGTAAATATTTTGTTTCTATCAATAATATGAGGCATTTTTCATAATATTCATATGCTTCTCATTCTTTTCTCTCTCATTCCAAAATAATTGAATAAAATCTAAACCCAAATATAGACCGTATAAATAGTCATGTCTGTGATTGAAAACTCTCTACGGGATCTGAAAGCCGAAGGCGAATGGATTGAGTCAGACAGTGAGGAGGGGACCATTTCCCCGGACATGCAAAGAATGTTGGAAAAAGGAGCTCAATTAATACAGCCCAATTAAGAAAAAACTGAGGTCATCAATCTGGGACAAGGAGACAATAAGAAAGAAGTAAATATCAGTACCCAAATTGATAATGTCAGGGAAGGGGCAATAACGTCTTTGCGCTTATACATTGGATAAAAGATGTATTGTGGATAAGCACAGAAGAATTGTCCGTCAATGAAGATATCTCCAATATAGTCGGCATTGGGGGCACGACGGGAAGCAAAAGAATTTATTCCCCAAGGAGCTACAAGATAATGCTCCTAAAAACAAAGGAAAAATAAAGAAACCGAAGAGAAAAAAGAAAAATCCAAGGGGAAAGATTGAGCAGACCTTGGATTCAAAGTGCTAAGGCAGTTTCTTCAACATTCCACCGAAAAATCAAATTCATGGTAGGTGACAAGTTGATCATGGTTCAAGCTAAAGACTACATTTGAATCAGCGAGCCGTCCACCATACCTTAAATGGATACGGTTGAAGAAGACATTTGAAAATTTGGAAAGACTTCCTAGCAGTTTAAAAGTGGCCCATATAATGAAGAGATATGGATACAGCCCAGACAAGGGCTTGGAAAGGATGCTCAAGGAATAAGAGAGCCACCAGATTTTAAGGATAACCCTTTAAAGAACAACCCTACAAAAGAACAAGTCATACGATGAAAAGGGAAGTCTCCCCTCCGTACCTTAAAAAGACGATCTTCCAAAAAAAAAAAGAGGGATATTAGCATCAAGGGTAGCATTAGTCATCAGATGTCCTTCTTCCGATTTTAAGGGATGTAAACCCAATGACTATTAGAGATCACTCCTCAGGGTGTGCCCGAGCCCCGAGCATCTCTAGGGCACACATTTCCCTGAAATTACAAAAGAATGTTATTCTTACTATCTGCTTCTCTTCTTGCTAAACATGTCTATACCCCATTAAATAACCCTGTTTAGACAAACATTTTGTTCCAAAATGCGTCAAAATAATCAAAACGCCATACACAAAATGAAGCCAAAGTTAACATGATTGATTAGCTAGAGACACGAATAAGAAAATCGTGTTTCAACAATGTTTGAGAAAAGAAATTATTATTAAAAGAAGCCCGTCAAGGTCAAAGGCCAAGACAAAAAGATAAAAGGGCAAAATCCTAAGCGAGACTAGGAATGTTAATCGATCATAAAGTAATCAGTGAAGACGCTACCTCATTAAAACAAAACGTTTGTTTGAACTAGCCTAAACACAGACCAACCCTAGCTAGCCATTCTTACAAAAACTATTATTTCAAAAAAAAAAAAAAATCTCGCTAAAACACAAGCCTTTGCAATAAATCCCTTTCTTTCTATTCTCTTGACCCTTCATCATAAAGCATTCAAGTAATTAAAGGGGAATGTGGAAATATGGTGATCAATAGGAGGATTGAAATTCCTAAGGAAAGGAAGAGGGGCATTGACATGACAATTGCTCTACATTCAAAAGGATTACTCTTCGGTTATAGAAAAGTCCAAGACGGCAAATCGGTACAGCTAATCATGTTGACGAAAGCACATGATGATGGAAGAAAAATTAGCAAAAGCTGAATGGGTTCAAAGCCAATATGACCAGCTAAACCTTATTGAAGAAAAACGACTGAATATTATATGTCACGGACAAGCCTATCAAAGGAAAATAAAAAGGCTTACAAAAAAGGTCAACCCTCATATTTACCAAAAGAAGGAGTTAATGGTAAATAAGTTGCTTTCGGCCCAAAACAATAAAATTGGAAAATGGGCACTGAACTACGAAGGACCCCTTGTGGTCAAATGAGCTTTCTCGGAAAGGGCTCCTATCCTCATCAATATGGATGGAAAAGAACTTCGACACCTAATCAACTCCGGTACAGTGAAGAAGTATTATGCTTGAAGACATTGCTCAAGACCCGTCAGGAATGAAAATCCGCAAAGGACATTCCTGGGCAAAAGATAGGGTCCATATCCCTCGCTAGGATACGTCCTAGGCAAAAAGTAGAGGTAATAAAAAAAGTAAATAAAAAAAAAAAAAAAACTAAGAGCAATGGTTACTTTAGTCGAAAACCGAAAAGGCGGCTAAGGTAACATTCTTCCAGAAGCAAGCAGTCTGCATGGTCTTCACTCTGAGCTCAGAACATCTCAACTGAAGCAATTAGGAGAACCAGAGGGCAGATATCATGGACATGACTGTTTAAGCCTATACAGTACAGCCAACCCTGACCACCCATTCTTCTAAATACTTTTTGAAATCCTTCTGTAAAAGAAGTAAACTTTTGCTCATTTATCAATAAAATTCCCTTTCATTTCCTTTCTCTTGACCAAATATTATGGAAATGCCTCTTTATTGATAAATCATAAATATGCGCAAAGACTTTTAATCAAAGATCAAACATGCATCTAAAAAAGGGAAGCATATAAAAATAATAAGAGAATAAACGCCTGCTAGGATATTCTTAGGTAAAAACCAGGGTAGCCTGCTAGATCGGAAATCCCAAAAAAGACGATCTAGGCAAAAGATAAGGCAAAAGCCCCCTAAGATATTCTAGGCAAAAATTAAGGCAGCCCGCTAGATCGAAAACTCGTAAAGGGCGGTCTAGGCAAAAGATAGGGCCAAAACCAAAAAATAAATAAAAGAGAAGTCCATCATCATGAAGGAGGAGCCCATTATGGTCATAAAGAAAGGAGTCCATCGACATATTCATAGGAAGCCAACAGGAGAAGGCCAGTTACTTTCTAAATGCATCAAAAATAAATAAACAAATAGATTGCATTTAGGACATCCACACACAAAGTAGTTGCATAATACGACTTTGTCAAAATCAAGAAAAATAATTTTCTTCAAACAAGAATATTAAACATGCATATAAGGAGGCTAGTCTCCATGCTTGTGATTGAAAACAGGAGGTGCCAGAATCCAGCCTCTAAATGAAAATCAAAATCGCAAAAGGCGAAATCAAAAACCATTTCAGCAGAATAAAGAGCTTTAAGAAAACCATAGCTCCAACCATTCTCCTCAAACCCCAGTAGAAGGAGGGTACATCAAAAAGGCCAACGGAAAGGCCCGATGATCCCCAAGCGGATCCTTGCCTACTCCAAAGGCAAAACAAAAAAACTACCTCATGACTCAGCTTCATCGCCACATGAGTCATCAAGCACACTCATGCAAGAGTCTCCGTCACTTCCCCAAAGCAGAATAAGGAGAATAAGGAGAATAAGGACTACATAAGAGTCCATCAAAGAAAATACGAAATCAAATCCTCCACATCATTAGGGGGCAACCAAAGGAAAAGAAAGAAAAACTTTTTATCCCCTAACGGAGGCCACCACAAGAAAAAGGTCAAATAAATGTCTCCTAACAGAGCATATCAAGAAACGTCTAGAAAAAGAGGAAAACAAAAGATTTTTTCCATCTTCCAACTCAAATAAGAGCTTCACAAAAGTCGGAGCCAAGACTCCATCATAAAAAATCAAACCAAGGATTTGATCCCCAAGAAACAAAGAAAAATTCCCCAGGGATCACCAAAAAGAAAAGAGGAAGAAAAAATATATATCCTTTCTCATCCAAAGATCAAGCCAATGTGCATAAAAGGAGCACATATGCAACAACTAAATCGCAAAAAAAAGAGAAATTGCAAGAAAAGGGTAGAAACCCATTCCCCAGCGAGAATAAGAGCATAGGCAAAGCCAGCTCAAACAAATAAATGGTCAAAAACTCCATTCCTCCCTTAGGGGTAATCCAAAATAAGATCTCCGGAATGAAATCAATTCCCGACAGATCACCGAAAAAAATCCCCATCGAGCCTACCAAATGAAGGCAAAACTACAAAGTTTATATCCTCGGGGAATCGCGTATAAATTCCCAAATACATATATCCCCGGTGAAAAGAAAAGTCTGCACTTCCAACAGGCAAGCGAAAGCCAATATCCCCAAGAAATGGGAAATCGGCCTATGCAAGAGGCAATCCAAAACCTAAGTCTTCACCACTATTGAAGCATATGCCTAAATCAACGAGGCACAACCAAATAGAAATCACATCCCCAAGTGGGTTCTTGCCTAAACAAAAGACACAATCAACAAAAAGCTCAAATCCCCGGAGGATTTCCGCTCGATCAAGAGGCGCAACCAAACAAGAATCTCCCCAAGTGAATTTCCGCCTAATCAAGAGGCGCAACTAATAGAAAACAAATCCCCAGAGGATTCCTGTCTAAAAAAGAGGCAATCAAAAATCCTCGGCAAAGACCGGATGGCTAAAAGAAGAAGCCAAAACAATGAAATCCCCATGGCTAAACAGAAAAGCCAAAATCAAAGAATCCCAGCAAAAGCCGGATGGCTAAAATAAGAAAAGCCAAAATACAGAAATCCTCGGTAAAACCGAGATGACTAAAATAGAAAAGTCAAAAGAAAAAATTACTCCCCGAGAGACGCATGACCAAAAACAATAAGCCGTTAACTCATCTCCAAAATAGATGATCATAGGATTGACTACAAAAAAAGTTCATCCTATAAAGCCTTATGAAAAAGGTTTATCATTCACACCGGGTGGGGGTGTGTACTCACCTAAACCTTGTGAAAAAGGTTTATCATTCACACCGGGTGGGGGTGTGTACTCACCTAAACCTTGTGAAAAAGGTTTATCATTCACACCGGGTGGGGGTGTGTACTCACCTAACCCTTGTGAAAAAGGTTTATCATTCACACCGGGTGGGGGTGTGTACTCACCTAAGCCTTGTGAAAAAGGCTTATCATTCACACCGGGTGGGGGTGTGTACTCACCTAAGCCTTGTGAAAAAGGCTTATCATTCACACCGGGTGGGGGTGTGTACTCACCTAAACCTTGTGAAAAAGGCTTATCATTCACACCGGGTGGGGGTGTGTACTCACCTAAACCTTGTGAAAAAGGTTTATCATTCACACCGGGTGGGGGTGTGTACTCACCTAAACCTTGTGAAAAAGGTTTATCATTCACACCAGGTGGGGGTGCGTACTCACCTAAGCCTTGAAGAATGAGGCTTATCATTCACACCGGGTGAGGGTGCATACTCACCTAAGCCTTGAAGAATGAGGCTTATCATTCACACCGGGTGAGGGTGCATACTCACCTAAGCCTTGCAGAATGAGGGTTATCATTCACACCAGGTGGGGGTGCGTACTCACCTAAGCCTTGCAGAATGAGGCTTATCATTCACACCAGGTGGGGGTGCGTACTCACCTAAGCCTTAAAGAATGAGGCTTATCATTCACACCGGGTGGGGTGCGTACTCACCTAAGCCTTAAAGAATGAGGCTTATCATTCACACCGGGTGGGGTGCGTACTCACCTAGGCCTTGTAGAACGAGGCTTATCAAAAATGCATCAGGTGGAGTAAAAATACTCACCGGGAGCATTGTAAAAAATGGGTACAAAGACCTTACTTCTATTAAAGGATAGTTTGGTGATTGAGCACCTCGGAAGTAAGTACCCATAAGAGTTTAAGCAAAACGTAAACTCATACCAGGTGAGGGTAAGTACTCACCAAAACCTTGCAGAATAAGGTTCATACCTAGTGGGGGTAGGTACCCACAAAAGTCTAGTAAAAATACAGACTTATACCCGGTGAGGGTAAGTACTCACCAAAGTCTTAACAAAAGGAGGCTCAAACCGGATAGGGGTTAGTACCTATCAAAATATTTATCATCCGGAGGATCAACAAGGAGCGAGCATCCGAAGGATGACCAGACAAAGGGTTAACTCCTTCCCCTACCAACTAATTTTGTCGGCATATTAAAACCAACGAATTAGTTAGGCGAGGTGAAGGGGGCAGCTGTAGACCCCTAATTTTGCCGGCCTCTCAAAAGAAAAAGCTAGAGGAACTTCACCCGAAGATGGAGTTCATCCGGCTTCCCAAAACGAGGAAACCTCCCGCAACCAATACGAGAGATCGCTCGTCTACACGATAACAAACAAAGGAGACTTCCTACACGAAGATAAAGCTTCAACGGACACCTATCGGCATCAACAGGCCGTCCCAAACACAACAGGTGGTCCCAAACACAACAGGTGGTCCCAAACGCAGCAGGTGGTCCCAAACGCAGCAGGTGGTCCCAAACGCAACGGGTGGTCCCAAACACAACGGTGGTCCCAAACATAACAGGTGGTCCCAAACGCAATAGGTGGTCCCAAACGCAACGGGTGGTCCCAAACACAACAGGTGGTCCCAAACACAACAGGTGGTCCCAAACACAACAGGTGGTCCCAAACACAACAGGTGGTCCCAAACACAGAGGTGGTCCCGAAACGCGAAACGGCTAGAACGAGGTTGAGACGGCCGTCCCAAGTTGGGACGGCCGTCCCAACCCTCAGATTCGGTTGGGACGCGCGTCCCGAAGTTGGGACGGCCGTCCCAAGGCCAATTTCAAGTGGGACGGCCGTCCCGAGTCCCCGGTGGTCTCGCCCGTGTAAAAATGACATTTGGGACGGCCATCCCGGTCCGGACGGCCGTCCCAACCCGGACGGTGGTCCCAAAGTGCGCCAGCTGCGAAAACTATAAATAGGAGGCTCATTTGCCACTTTTTCACACCACGGACACTCCGGAGAGCTCGAAACACTTTCAAAAACTCGGAGCACTTGTCTACTTCTCCCCCTTTCTCGAATGATCTTTCCGATTGCCTTAAATAGGTAACAATCGGTTAAGGAATTATATTCAGGCATTTGATTCTTCTTTAAATTTTTAGTGGAGTCGATCTTGTATTGGTGAGGAGAGTACGTGTAGAGAGAGGGGTTGCCAAAACGCATCCTCACGGTTCGAGATTCTCAATACAAAGCTTGCTACGGAGGTTCTTTTCAATTCTCTTCTCTTTTATAGCTTTATTTATTGTTTTATTTAGCTTTATTTACTTGTTTGTGCCATGTAGAATAAAATCATGTAGATAGCCATTTTTATATCTCTTTTATTGCTTTATTTAGCTTTATCATGTAGATAGCCATTTTAATATTATAAAATAGGGTAATCGCGTAATTTCTCGAAGTCTTCTCTTAAAATGAATTGATCTGTCATAGGGAACCCGAAAGGGGCGTTGTGGGGTGCTAACACCTTCCCCACACGTAACTAACTCCCTTACCCAACTCTGGTTATAATGGCCAAGTTTGGTTTTTCATTAAAATCAATACCTTTTATCCTTTTCCAATGTTTATGGTCAAAACATTGGTGGCGACTCCATAAGAACCCTTTTTCGAAAACCTTTTAAAACAAATACGCGAGTCTAAACCATCTTTTCGCGACCGCTCGCATAAACGTTCGAGACGTCCTCCGACGTCGGAAAGGGACGACGGTGACAGATACAAATGTGAAATAATCGATTAAAACAACTAAGAGGTTTTTCCAGAATGTTTTAATCGATTAAAACAGGCTTGCTATCAGTTAAAATAACTTAGAAAGTTTTATGAAATCTTTTGGCAGAATTATAATCGATTAAAATGTGTTTCAATCGATTAAAATGACTAAGTGAACTTTTTTCAAAGTGTTTTAATCGATTAAAACAGATTGTTATCAGTTAAAATCACTTAGAAAAGTTTATAAGAATGTTTTGCAGTATTTTAATCGATTGAAAGACGAAACAATCGATTAAAACAATTTAGAAGATTTTTTACAAAGAGTTTTAATTGATATAAACGTTGTCGTATCAGTTAAAACACATCTGGAAAATAATCAAGAACATTTTAACATATTAAAAGAAGTTTTAACAGATTAAAACAAGACTTTTAACAGATTCAAAGATTATTTTAACAGATTAAAAAAACTAGTAGTTTTGAAAATCTTTTATATAAACAGTATTGCTTGAACCTTTTAAAACACATCTTTTAGCAATCAATCAAGAAATCATAAGTGCTACTTTCAAGAGAGATTCACGCTAGTTTTTGTGAAGTGCATAAAAGTTCTTTCTTGAGGAAAAATTGCATTCTTTTGGAGAAGAAACACATACTGCAGAGTTGCATAAATCTGGTTTGAGCGTTCTAAGTTTCTTCTATTTGTTTCTTTACTTTCTTTACTGTATTGTGTGTGCCTGGAATTGTGGGCACTGGTTTCTGTAGCTGGAATTTGGCTGCAGGGTTGGTCAAGAACTGGAATTTGGTTCTTGGTGAAGATTTAGGTACAGGGACTGGAAGTTTGGTTCTTGTGGTAGATTGACTGTGAGATTAAAGTTGTAATATGTAAAATGTTCAATCTAGTGGAACCCAGCTGGAATTTGGCTGGAAACTGGACGTAGCCCTGGGATTGGGTGAACCAGTATAAATCTTGGTTATAATCTGTAAATTGCGAAAATCTTTCAAAGATCAATTCACCCCCCTCTTGATCTCAGCCTACATTTCTAACATAAATAGGGGCTCATTTGAGCATTTTTACACACACCAGACACTTGTCTTCTCTCCCTCTTTCGAATGAACTCTCCGATTGCCTAAAAAGGTAACAATCGGTTAAGGAAGATTCTTCCGGCATTCGATTCTTCTTAAAATTTTGGTAGAGTCGGTCTTGTATTCGGGGAGGAGAGAGACTTCCCAAAAACACAAAGGTAGCTTGCATGATGATGAAGCATGGTTACCATCCTGGCCAAGGACTGGGGGCAGATTCCCAAGGGATGAGGGAACCCCTAGAATTCAAAAATAATCCTTTTAAGTGTGGCCTAGGATATGACCCTACTAAGGCCGAGAAGGAGGAAGAAACGGGAAGTTTCCCCTCCGCACACTCAAACAGATGTTCCGAAGCGGAGGGATGCAAGCGTCAAGAGCTACCCTAGTCATTAGGAAATCTTTTTCTTCACTTAAGGGATGTCAGCCCAATGATTGTTAGAGATTATCCCCCTGGGCTAGCCCGACCCCCGGGCATTTCAGGGCACATATTCTCTTATTAATTAATAAAGAATACATTTCTTACTATCTGCTTCTCTTCTTGCTATTTCATGACTAGACCTCATAATAACCTTGTCTAAATAAACAAAAAAAGAAGAATAAAAGCACGTCCAAATAACCAAAATTTACCATTGCCATTACAATCAAGCTGGTTGGTTAGAAACACAAAATAAGGCTTTACCTCACCAAAAATAAAGTCGTGTTTCACCAATATTGTGAAAAAAAAACAAAAAAAAAAAGAAAAGAAAAAACCCATAGAAGCCAAAGGCCAAAAGAAAAGGCCAAAATACCCGGTAGGAAACCCACTAAGGGGGCTACGCAAAAGATAGGGTCAACCCATTAGGACACCCGAACAAAAATTAAGGGTAGCCTAGGCAAAAGTTAGGGTTACAAAATAAGGTCCGCTAGGATTCCCTAAACAAAAAAAAAGGAACCTAGACAAAAGATAGGACCAAAACACAATATCCTAGTTCGAAAACCCAAAGGGCGATCTAGGGAAATCAACCAGTCATAAAAAGCAATGGAAATAGGCTAAGGCGCAAATCCAGACAAAAGAGAGAAAAATGTTTGCTTAGACAAAAGCTTAAACACCTAAGCCTAACCCTAACCAGCCATTCTTACAAAATCTTTTCTAAATAAAATCAAACGTCTAAAACACAAGCCGTTGAATTTACCCTTTACTTCTTTTCTCTTGACCCTCACAACATTATTCTAACAATTAGTTTGGGAATATGGAGGCGTATAGTCAATAAGAGGATTAAAACCCCTAAAGTGATGAAAAAGGGACACCAACATGGCAAAGTGTGCTCTCCAAAAGAAAAGAAGAAAGAAAGAAGAAAGAGAAAGTTATTCGTCGGTCACATTAAGTCCAGAACGGTACAACCAAGTATAGCAGAAAGAACAGAGGACACCCGTCTCTACAAGGCGCACCAGTTAATCTTTCTAAAAAACTAATGAAATAGGCATTATAGGACACCAAACATGAAAACATTGCATGCATAAAATGTTTTTGAACAAGGTCCTATTTTCCACACAAAAAAAACCCTTCTAAAAATCGAGACCGCTGTCTCATCCTCCTAGATCGCTGTCTCGATTCGCACTGAAACGAGACCGCCGTCTCAACTTCCGAGACCGCCATCTCGATTTGAACAAAAACGAGACCGCCTTCTCGCTTGGCGAGAGGGCCGTCTCACCAGAAGCCAAAGTTGAGACCGTCGTCTCGAAGTTCCAGACGGCGGTCCCCAATCCCGCAAAATCGAGATCGTCGTCTCGACTTCCCAGACGGTGGTCCCGAATTCTGTCGAAAATCCTATATAAGGGGGCCTTGGAGGGGGTTCTCAGACACTCTCTCCTGCACTCCTATACTCCTTTCTCCCATATTTGAGCATTCTACTACCAAAAATGCATAGAGGTGAAGCATGCAGAAAGAGAAGGGGTTCTTCTGGCCCAAGTAGTTCCACGACCCCAGCTCCGCAAGATCTAACTCAACTTTTGCCCCTACACAAGGCCCGCCTGGAACACATTCATTGGTACACTTGGCACCCTATGCTGAGTCTGGCCTTCACCATCCTCGCCGAGTTCGGCTGGGAAGATGAGGTCTACGCCTACCTCAACAGCATTGGATGGCGTTTCCTCCTCCAGTCTCCCCCCACCTATGTCTTCCCACAAGCAGTGATGGAGTTCCTCGCCTCCATCGCATACTGCGAGCTTCCCACCATGGTGTCGGCCTCCCGCTGATGAAGATGGTGGCCTACTTTATGAATGGATTGTACCGGAAGACAACCCTGGATGAGTTCAATGTATCTATTGGATTCGTCCGGCCCGAGGATGTCCTGACTCGGGAATACTGGGAGGCCATCTATGAGCGCCCCACTACTACCCTTACCGCCGGCGAAATGTGGGAGGAACTTACCGGGATGCGCACCTTGCCATCCCTGCTGAAGGGCTCCGCACTCGCTCCCGCCCTCCGCATTTGCCACAAGCTGCTGGCTGGGACAGTCCACGGGTGGAAGGAGAGTCAGGGTAAGGTCACCTACCCAGATCTCTTTGCCCTCTACTGCATGAGCCAAGGGCGCCGATGCGACCCCGGCTACTTCTTCATGAAGGCCCTCAAGGACTTCGGGAGTCGTCCCGTGGGAGCCATCCTCATGGCTCCCCTCATCACCCCGCTGGCAGAAAAATGGGGGTGCAGTGGCAGGGAAGAACTCTCCTTAAACCTTCGACCCGAGACTATCAACTGGTCCATCCTGGTCAGCATGGGGATGCTGCTCCGCCAAGGGTCTCGGTTGATCCTCCACCCCTCACTGGACATAACCCTAGACCTCCGGGACATAGTGACAATGCAAGATCTCCCGACACCCCCGGAGTTCCAGCAACAGCAACATAGCAGCAACAGCATCAGCAACAACAGCAGTACACTGACGACTTTGCCGGCATCAACCGCAACATATATAGCTTGCGCCAGCAACTCGACCAGATGTCCCTAAGACAGGACCAGATGTCCTTAAGACAGAACGCCTTCGATACAATGATGGAGACCTTCGGCCAGATACAAGAGGGAATAAGGCAAGACCTGGCGATGTTCCGGCAAGAACACCTCGACGCAATTCGAGACCAGGCAGAATTCCAGAGGCATATGTACCGGCAATTCCCTCCTCCTGGCTCAAGTCCGCCGTCTTAGGGATAGTACTCAAAAAAATATATGTTGCAATAAAAAATTTACCATAAATAAAATTTTTCTTGCATTCATTTTTGTCCTCTTTTCGAAAAAGTCAGCATAACAAAAAGAAACTAAAAAGAAAAAAGACTTATGCTCAAATCCTGGAAAAGCCAAAATCCGAAATCGCGAGAAAAAAGATATAACCATAGAAAAAGGAAGGATTAAAAGACAAGACAAGTCAATCACATTCACCAAGAGTTTCTTCGATAACCAACATAAGTCGAGCGACAAATAAACAAAACTACCCAACGACCAACGAGCAGGATGACCACCAAAGTAATCCCCGGCACAAACCAGATGACTATCCTAGAAAAGTCACAAAAACAAAGACAAGAGAACACTTCTCAACATTGGGCGCATGAGCTAGAGTAGTAAGCTGCCACCACCAGCAGTGCTACAAAGTGGACTCAACACCAGATGGGGGTGTGTACTCATCAGGCCTTACAAAAGGGGGCTTACCAGATGGGGGTTCATACTCGTCAAACACCAAATGTTACAAAAGGGGGCTTACCAGACGGGGGTTCATACTCATCATACCAGATGGGGGTTCATACTCATCAACCGAAGGGATCAACTATTGTCAGAAGGAGCATCCTGGAGGCGCACAACTTTTTTCCCCAGAGGATCAGCTACCGCAAGCCGGAGTATCCGAAGGGCAATCGGGCAAGAGGGTCAACTCCTTCACCCTCCAGTCGATCTTCTTGGCACAACAGGCCAATAGTTGGCTAGTCAGGTGAACAGGGGACAGCTGTAGACCGCAAATCTTGCCCGGCCTCAAGATAAAAGCAGAAGACCTACTATTCGAAGATGGACGAAGCTTAAAAAGCCACTAGGAGAGACTATTAGGCCCCATGTTAGAGTAGGAAGGATTTTCTGTACAAAAATAAGGATTTTCGCCTTTAGGAGTCGAGACCGTCGTCTCGCTTTTCAGGACCGCTGTCTCGCTGAACGGCAAAGTCAAGACCACCGTCTCGTATGACGAGACGGCCATCTCGCCACTTGCCAATGGCGAGACCCCCCTCCCGTTTGGCGAGAAGGTCTTCTCTCCACTTGGCAAATCGAGACTGCCGTCTCGCCAAACGAGACCGCCGTCTCGCCATTGATTCAAGGAGAGACCGCCATCCCGAATGGCGAGACTGCAGTCTCGACCTTGCCAGTCGAGACCGCCGTCTCGACTTGACAGGCGCGAATCCCTATAAATAGTGAGCACTCCCCCCTTCATTTCACACAGTTCCTCCACTTTCCCTTCTACACTTTCTTCAAATTCTTCTCTCAGAGTCCCTCCGAAGTATTTCCGGAGTTTCTGAGTGTCTTAGAGAGCTTTTTATAGTGTTTCGAGAGCGATTTCCAGCATTATAAGAGTGAAGGGCTGCCAAAACGCACCCTATTTTCAAGAGAATTAATCATAAAAGCTTGCTTCGGAGGTTTCTTCACTCTCTCCCTCTCTTTTACTGTCTTTTATTTATATTAAATTGCGCAATAGTTATTAAGGTCATGTAGTCATCATTTTAAATTCTGCAAAATAAAAAGGGTAAAAGCGTCTTTTCAAAAGTTTTTTTATCAAAATAAATGGCCTATCATAGGGAACCCGTAAGGGGCGTCGTAAGGGAATTAATACCTCCCTTACACGTAACTAACTCCCTTACCCAACTCTGGTTTTAACGACCAAAGTTGGTTTTCGAAAACCAACGCCTTTTCTCTCTTTTTTCGATGTTTCCGGTAAAACATCGGTAGCGACTCCATAAGAACCCTTTCAAATTAGTTCTTAGGTCAGCCCGGTTATCAGACGACCTAAGAACACCTTTTCAAAAATTTTGCTCTTAGGTTCAGCCCGGTTATCGAACAACCTAAAGGCATTGTAACATGTAGACCCCTAATTTTGCCCGGTCTCTCAATAAAGGTTAAGGAGACTTCCTATAACAAAGCAAAGCTCGCCTGGCATCTCAATAAAAGGCCAAAGAAGACTTCCTATATGAAGATAAAGCTTCAACGGGCGTCTATCGGCATCAACCGACATCCGAATAAAGAAAGGAAAGCTTCCCGGGGGTCCCAGAACACAAAGGCTGGCCAAAACAGGTTGAGACAGTCGTGCCAAATGTGAGACGACCGTCCCAAGCTACCCTGGCCTAGTGGGACGGCCGTCCCAAGTGAGACTGCCCATCCCACACTTCAAGGGGTGGACCCAAGGCTAAAAAATTCATGTGGGACGGCCGTCCCAACCCAGACGGCCGTCCCAACCCAGATGGCCGTCCCAAATTGCCAGGCTGTGAAAAACTATAAATAGGAGGCTCATTTGCCACTGTTTCACACACCAGACAACTCCTAATACTTGTCTTTTCTCTTCCTTCTTCGAATGAACTCTCTGATTGCCTTGATAAGGTAACAATCAGTTAAGGAATTACATTCCAGCATTCGATTCTTCTGTAAAATTTAGTAGAGTCAGTGTTGTATTCGGAGAGGAGAGTCTTTGTAGAGCGAAGGATTGCCAAAATGCATCCTCACAATTAAAGATTTGCAATACAAAGCTTGCTACGGAGGTTCTGTCCAATTCTCTTCTCTTTTACTGCTTTATTTATTGCTTTATGTATGCAATATGAAATAAAGTCATGTAGATAGCCATTTTTAACATTATGCAATAAAATAGGGTAATCGCGTAATTTCTCGTAATCTTTACTTAAATGAATTAATCCGTCATAGGGAACCCGAAAGGGGCGTTGTGGGATGCTAACACTTTCCTCACACGTAACTAACTCCCTTACCTAACTCTGGTTACAATGGCCAAGTTTGGTTTTTATTAAAATCAACGCTTTTTTATCCTTTTCCAATGTTTACGGTCAAAACATTGGTGGCGACTCCATAAGAACCCCTTTTCGAAAACCTTGCTTTTATTAGAGGATAGTTCAGTTGTTGAGCACCTCGGAAGCAATGAACTTAATTTTAACATAAAACGCGAGTCTAAACCATCTTTTTGCGACCGCTCGCATAAACGTTCGAGATGTCCCTAGACGTCGGAACGAACGGCGTCGATAGATGGCGACTCCGCTGGGGAAGCTAGAGAGTTGATCCCATTTAGTGACGAATAAATTCAAACTAAGTAAAGATTTGAAATTACGCCTTTACCCTCTTCCGTATGTTTTATTGTATGGCTTTAATAAATGCTGTATGATTATTTTTCTGCAAATTGTTTGAAATATAAATTGTACACAAAAACCCTTGCACACAACAGTCCCTCTATTCCCGGGGGCAAGAGTGAATACCTATAGGGAGTGGGTGGCAGATACGACCGGCTTGTTGGCACACGGGGCTACAACCGTTGTCGGAAACCACCAACTCAAGGTGATAACTCTCTTCTTTTGGTCTAAGGATGTCGACACGGAGTTTCGTGCATGACCCGAGGATTGAGAGATTGAGAGGTCCCTATAATGGGGGCACCTTGGGGACCTTTGGCCTTAGTGAGAACAGTTTAGAACCACCCAAACCAAGCACGTTTCTGCAGGAAAACCCTACCTCGTGATTAAATAAGTGTGGCTCTGCTCGTGGATGTATGAATTGTGTGTGCATTTGTTTGCTGCATTTGTATTGATACATTAGCATAGGGTGATTATACAACAAAAGTAGTAAAAAACCCTAAAAATCATAAAAGTGATAAGATAAGCCAACTTTATCTCAGACAGTCTTCAGTTAAGCTAGTCTGGTTTCAGGTTCTTTGTAAGCTAAGTAGCCACGTTGACCGACAGAAGAGATAAAGGGTCATAAAAAATATAAAAACACATTAAAGCAATAAAAATGTCTTTTACAATAAAAAGATTCTTGATAGAAGTCTTATAATTCATACAACCTTTGTTTATAAAAATAATAAGAGAAGAAAATAGGACTCTCTTCATCAAAATCCATAAACATCCATATAGATAGTTTTCTTTTTAAGAAAAACCAAGTACTATCATGTATCATATTAGGAATAAAACATGATAATACTTAGAAAAACAAACACCTACATGCATGCATTTACAAGGACTCATACTCATATCATGCATTTTCATTTATTTTAGATAATGGAGGGATCCAGTAATAGATAGTTAAAGAAAGTGGAAATCCTTCTATGTCGTGTAGAGAAGTTAAGGCAGTTGAGTACATATATGCCGCCAGAGGTCAGTGCTAACTTTGAGAAATCTTATGGAAGAATTCTTGACCTCCTGAAAATCAGCATCGATCCAATCTTTGTTAGAGCATTGGTCCACTTCTGGAATCCCGATCTACACTGCTTTGAGTTTTTGTAGTTCGATTTAGTACCAACCTTAGAAGAATATGAACTCATGGTTAGATGGCCTCAGTCAGTCGGGGTCTATGTCTGCTCAGGAGTATATGTGGTCGTGAGTAAGGTTGCTACTATCATACGACTGCCTCCTCATCAATCCATCCTAGAGGGAAAAGGGAACATTCGGGGTTGGAAAATGTCCATAATAGAAGACCACTTAATCTCTTTAGCTGAAAAGAAAGATTGGTCTACCTTCAACAAAACTCTAGAATTGGCAATGTTCGGAATCATATTATTCCCATTTCATGTGAACATTGTGGATCATGCTGCAATAGATGCATTCTTTGCCTGGGATGTATACTCTAAGAGTCCTATACCTGCAATTCTTGCTGATACCCTGCTTTCAGTAGATTTTTGCTGACAGAAACAGGGGAAAACACTTAGATGTTGCACTTCATTACTATATGTATGGGGCGTCACTCACTTCTACGCTTCAAGCCACATGGGCATATTCCCTGATCCTTTAAGAACTTTTGCAAAAATTCCTCTTCAGCACCGTCAAGCTTTAGAATGGAAAACCGAGTTAGAAAATTGGAACATAGAGCATGTATCATGGGTTTGCCCTTGGTTCCGACCCGGTTATATTCTTGTACGATGTGGAGATTACCTGAGCATACCACTACTAGGCCTCAGGGGTTGTATAGCTTACTCTCCTAAGATAGCTATAAGAAAACTCATGAGAACCCAGACCGTGCCAACTCAAGAAGAGCTTAGAGGGCTGAGTCTATGCCATTACTCCCATAGCTTTGAAGAAGTATCCGTTGTCCGAAAAGCATGGGAAAGACCAGTCTATATAGGGGATAAAGAACTTGGAAAGGTTCAGGTGTCTACGTCCCACGAATATGAAGAATGGAGGAAATGTAGAAGGATACCCCAACCATCTGCTACATTCACGACAACATTAGTCAATGAAGAGCTACAATTGCAGGTCAATGCCTTAAATAAAAGGGTAGAAGTCATGGAAGCTCATGCCTTAAAGAAAAAGAGCAAGAAGAAACCCTTACAATAGATGGTCTAAAAAGGCAATGTAAAAAGAAGGACCATGAAATAGAGCACCTTAAGAATGATTGTGCTGATTATCAAGAAAAGACTAAACAAGCACTGAAAATTCTGAGGCTTGAACAAAATAGTTTATTCTGGGACATGAGTGACGAAATAGCACATCTTGAGAGTGCACTTGCAGAACAGGCAAAAACGATCAAGTTAATACAGGATGACCTAGCAGAAACTCGGTCAGAAGCACAAAAGTGGTGGGAAACCGCTGAAAGATACAGAGAAGACCTAGAGGAGCTACATGATAAAGAAAGAGATGGATTAGCTCAGTATGGTCAACTACTTCGTGAAAGAGACCAAGTAATAGAGAGGTCTGACCAACAACATGCCTTGATCGTTCATCAACAAGAAAAGATAAAAGAGGCTCGTCGATATAGTGAAGATATGAGCCAGGCGGTACATGAGCAAATCAAGACGCTCAGAAATCATGTGAGAATAGCTGAAGATGAATTACGAAGAAAGCCTAATTTACCCATAGGATTCTTCAAGCTTATCCGTTTTTGTCAACACTTGCTTCAAAGCATTGTATAGAAGGATAAACACTTTCTAGTTGAAATAAAAAGATTTTTTTTCTTTAAACTGTCTATTGCATTCATAAGTTGCATACATTCATACATCCCTCCTCATTTTAATAACAAAGATAATAAAAAGGAAGGATTAATTGATGTGCTTTCCACAAATCAGAATAAATGGAAAAGAAGTCTTTCGTCATCAAAATCTCTACAACGGTTGATAGACCCAAAGATGATAATAAACAAGCACCGTTGGTTATTTCAATCGATAAAAGGGAAGAGGCAATAACGCCTGTACGTTTATTCATGCCTCGTCCTTTCCCTTATTCATCAAATAAAGTTGTACCTTGGAGATACTCAGAAGAATCACCAGTTAATCAAGATATCTCCAACATAGCCGGTATTGGGGGCATGACGAGAAGCAGAAGAATATATTCCCCCAAGGAATTACAAGATAACATTCCTAAAGATAAGGCAAAAGATAAAGCTGAAGAGGAAAAAGAATCCAAGGAGGAGACAAATGAGTTACTCCAGTACATAAGACAAAGCGAGTACTCCATCATCGATCAACTCAATCGCACTCCTGCAAAGATAACCTTGTTATCACTCATAATGAGTTCGGAACCGCATCGAAATGCACTATTAAAGGTTTTGAAGGAATCATTCGTCCCGCATGCAATATCCCAGGACAAATTTGAAGGAATTATTGGTAATATTACAGCCAATAATCATCTTACCTTCACAAATGAAGAACTCCCTTTTGAAGGGTCAAATCACAACAAGTCCTTGCATATTTCTGTCAAATGCAAGGAATATCTCATTTCCAAAGTTCTGGTGGATAATGGGTAATCCTTAAACGTCATGCCTAAAGGCACACTTGACAAGATAACAGTGCAAGGAACCCACATGCGCCCGAGTAATACAATTGTTCGAGCCTTTGATGGATCAAGACGTGAAGTAGTAGGAGAAATTAGTCTACCAATTCAAATTGGCCCTACTATCTTTAACATAGACTTCCACGTGATGGATATCACGCCGGCATATAGTTGTCTCCTTGGTAAACCTTGGATTCATAGCGCTAAGGCAATACCTTCAACGCTCCATCAGAATGTCAAGTTTGTGACAAATGAAAAACTCGTCACAGTTCAAGCTGAAGAAGACTTTCTAATCAGCAAACCGTCTGTCCAACCATATGTGGATGCGGCTGAAGAGGCTCTTGAAACATCTTTTCAAGCGCTCGAAATTGCCAACATAGAAAGAATTCCCAGTAATACAAAGGTGGCCCATATGATGAAAAGATATGGATATCGCCCAGGACAGGGGTTCGGAAAGAATACTCAAGGAATAAAAGAGCCACCGGATTTCAAAGATAATCCTTTAAAATATGGTTTAGGGTACGACCACACGAAAGATCAAACCATACGAAAAACCGGGAAGTCTTATCCCTCAAAGACGATATTCCGAAAAGGAGGGATATTAGCGCAAAGGGTAGCATTAGTCATTAGGTGTCCTTCTTCCAATTCTAAGGGATGTAAACCTAATGACTATTAGAGATCACTCCTCGGGGTATGCCCGGCCCCCGAGCATTTCTAGGGCACACATTTCCCCGAAATTACAAAAGAATGTTATTCTTACTATCTGCTTCTTTTCTTGCTAAATATGTCTATACCCCATTTTTAATAAACAAGGTTTAGATAGACGTTTTGTTCCAAATGCGTCAGAACAATCAAAGCGTCATAAAGCAAAGTCAAATATGATTGATTAACTAGAAACACGGATAAAATTTATCTCGATAAAATCAAGTTTCGACAATGTTATGCAAAAATATAATATGTATATACAAAAAGGAGAGTCTATCAAGGCCAAAGGCCAAGACAAGAAAATAAAAGGGCAAAATACCCGGCAGGAAACCCACAAAAGGGGGCTGCACAAAAGATAGGGTAAACCCGGCAGGAGACCCGAACAATAATAAAGGGTAACCTGGGCAAAAATTAGGGTTACGAAATGTCCGCTAGGTATTCCTAAAAATTAATACAAAAAAGGAAACCTAGACAAAAGTTAGGACATAAGCATAACATCCTAGGCTGAAAACCTGAAAGGCGGGCTAGGAAAGTTAGTCAATCACAAAAAGGCGCCACAAGTTAGTAAAATAAAGACACCACATCATAAGAACGAAACGTTTACCTAAACTAGCCTAAACACAGACCAACCCTGGCTAGCCATTCTTACAAAAACCTCTATTACGAAAATATCCCTCTAAAACACAAGCCCTTGTTGCAAATCCTTTTCTTTCTCTTCTCTTGACCATTTCACTATAAAGCATTCAAGTAATAAGGGGAATGTGGAAATATAGTGATCAATAGGAAGGTTGAAATCCCTAAGGAAAGGAAGGAGGGCATTGATATGGAAGTTACCCAACGAACAAAAGATTGCTCTTCGGCTATAGCAAGAAAAAGTCTAAGACGGCAAATCAGGTACAGCCAAGCTTGTTAGTCAAAGAAACATGATGACAGAAAGGTACAACACCAAGAATGCGCCTGAAGTCAAAGCACATCAATTAAAACTTTCGAAATATTAACTGAAATAAATCATAGGATGCATATCATGAAACATTACATACATTAAAACATCAATGAATAGAGTCCTATCCTTTTTCTCAACAAAAAAAAACAAAAAATCAACTCAAGAAGCTCGAGACGGCCGTCCCAAAGTCGAGACGGTCGTCCCAAGTTGCCATTTTCAGTTGAGACGCGCGTCCCAGGTGGGACGGCCGTCCCACTCTTCAGCTGGTGATCCATGTAGAAAATTTTCAATTGGGACGGCCGTCCCAAACCTCCTGGCGCTTCCTATATATGTTAGGCGCGGATTTTGCCTTTAGTACCCCATTCCAAGCATTCTACCTTGCTTCTCTTCCCTTTTTACACACTTCTAGCATTTTTAAGTGAGTACTATATACAATGGAGCATGGAGAAGCCTCATCTAGGAGAAAACGCACTAGAATCTCTGCTAGAGGAACTCCTACTACTAACGCTCTACTAGCAGAATCACATCAACAGCGACTGGCAAATATCCAGCAATTTTCCTGGCATCCGACACTACGGTTGGATTTTGAAATCCTAGCTACATTTGGCTGGGATCAAGATGTCAGAAGGTTCATCCACAACATAGGATGGGACTTTCTGCTCCGTGAGCCACCTACTCAGATCCACCGCACTGCTACGCTGGAATTTCTTGCCTCCGTCAACATGGTGGAAATGTCGTCCGCAATTCCCAGAGTGCCACCTACTCAAGCCGTCTCCTACTGGATGGATGGAGCCTACCGGACCACTGTTCTGGATGACTTTAATGTCATAATGGGTTTCTGCCAACGAGCAGACACAAGAACACCAGAATATCGGTCCGTATATCTGGAAAAACCTGCTGCTCTCACCACTACTAGCATGTGGAGAGAAATCAATGGAGCTCACACTCTGTCGTCACACCTGAAGGGCGCAGCTTTCTCTCCTCCGCTCCGCATATGCCATAAATTGCTAGCTGGGACTATACACAGCCGAAAGGAAAGCCAAGGGAAGGTAACGTTGGCTGACCTTTTCATTGTTTACTGTATGCATCAAAGGCTTCTATGCAACCCAGGATATGCCTTCCTGAAAGCCGTAAAAGATCACGGAACCCGCAGCTCAGCAGGAGCCATCATGGTAGCTCCCTTTCTCACCCCTTTAGCTGAATATTGGGGATGCACTGATGGGGAAGACCTCCCAGCTAGCCTCCAACCAGAGCCGATTAGCGGAGGAATGCTGGTTCATATGAACATCCTTAGTCGACAGGGATCAGGGTTTATCTTAAACCCCATAATTTCGATTTCGCTGGATATGCGCGACTTCGACATGCCACAAGACATCCCTGCGACTTCAGAATCGCAGCAGTAGTCATATGATCCAGACTTCGCCGGCTTGTACCGACGGATAGATGACGAGCACGCCTATATGGAAGGAGAGTTCCAGTTCATACTGCAGCAGTTCAGTCAGCTGACCATGAGGCAAGACAGGACGGACCGACAAATAGAGAATCTGGTCCAGACCCAGGCAAGGTTCCAACGCCGCCTGCTCTGCCGCATCCCTTCGCCAGCACCATCTTCCCATTCCAGTCCAGAGGCAGATGATTAGGAGATAGTTTCCTTTTAGATATTTTCTAGTAACTTGAAAATGTTTGAATGTATCACAAAAAAAGAGAAGTAATAAATAAACATTGTTATTTCTGTTTACGTTTCAAAAGCCCACGTGTACAAAAATTATAAAATAAAAGGCACACGTGATATATTAAAAAGCCAAATTTCAAATAACTCGCGATAAAGATCAAAATCGCGAAAGAAAAAGGCGAAATCAAAATCATTTCAGCAAAATAAAGAGCTTCAAGGAAACTAGCTCTAACCTTCTACATCAATAAAAGAAGGTACATCAAAAAAAGAGGCCAACGGAAAGGCTCGATGATCCCCAAGCAGATCCTTGCCTACTCCAGAGGCAAAACAAAAATTACTTCATGACTCAGAATCATCACATGAGTCGTCAACCACAGTCATTTGAAGCCTCAATCAACATCCTTCCATCCAAGAAAAAGGAAGTCATCAACATGAAAAAGCCAACGGAAAGGCTTGATCATCCCCAAGAGGATCCTTGCCTACTCCAGAAGCAAGACAAAAAGATTACCTCACGACTCAGCTGTATCACCACATGAGTCATCGAGCATACCCATGTAGAATCTCCGCCACTTCCCCAAAGGAGAATAAGGACTACACAAGAGTCCATCAAAGAAAATACGGAGTCAAATCCTCCATATAACCAGGGGGCAACAAAAAGAAAGAAAAGAAAAACTTTCATTCCCCAATAGAGGCCACAACGAGAAAGGGCCAAATAAAAATCTCCAAGTAGAAGCATATCAAGAAAAGTCTACAAAAAGACAAAAAGAAGAAAAATATCTTCATCCAGCTCAAAAAGGAGCTTCACAAGACCAGGAGCCAAGACTCCATCATCAAAATTGGATCCCCAGGAAGCTGACAAACTCCTTGGTGAATCTCCAAAAAAAAAAAAAAAGAAGAAAATTTCTTCATTCCGCTCAATAAAGAGCTTCACAAAGTCAGGAGCTCAAGACTCCATCATAAAAAATCATCAAAGATTGGATCCCCAGAAAATCAATAAAATTCCCCAGGGATCGCCAAAAGAAAAGAGAAAAAAGATATCTTTTCATCCAAAGAAAAAGCCAATGTGCATAAAAGGCGCACATATGTAAAAGCCAAATCACGAAAAAGAGATACAAATCGCGAGAAAAATGTAATAACCCATTCCCCAGCAAGAATAAGACCATAGGCAAAGCCAGCTCGAACAACAGCGTCCAATAAGGAGTCAAAAACTCCATCCCTCCCTAGGGGGCAATTCAAAATAGATCTCTAGAAAACGATCAAATCCCTGGTGGATCACCAAAAAGAAAATATCCCCAGCAAGCCTACAACAGAGGCAAAACTACAAATTCATATCCTCAGGGAGTTAATCACCTATAACGCCCAATATGAATATCCCCAGTGAAATGCAAAGCCTTCACTCCCAAGAAAAGTCTCTGCCTACTCAAAAGCAAGCAAAGAGCCAATATCCCCGAGAAACGGGAAATCAACCTATGCAAGAGGCAATATAAGCCCAAAGCATAAAAGTATTCACCACTGCTGAAGCATTTGCCTAAATCAAGAGGCACAATCAACCAAAACCACAAATCCCCAGGAGATTCCTGCCTAAAACAAGAGGCAACCAACAAAGAATCCCCAGCAAAGCCGGATGGCTAAACGAAAAAGCCAAAAACAAAGAATCCCCGGAAAAATCGGATGACTAACAGAAAAGTAAAAAAAAAAAGATCAATCACTCCCTACGGAATAGGCACATGGTCAGAAACAGTAAGCCGCCAACACATCTTCATAACCAGAAGACCATAGGATGGACTATCAAAAAGTGCATCCTAAGAGCCTTCTAGAGCGGGGCTCGTTCAGAGCCTTGCAGAACGGGGTTCGTACCAGGTGGGGTTAGGTACCCATCAGAGCCTTGCAGAACGGGGTTCGTACCGGGTGGGGGTAGGTACCCATCAAAGCCTTGCAGAACGGGGTTCGTACCAGGTGGGGGTAGGTACCCATCGAGCCTTGCAGAACGGGGTTCGTACCGGGTGGGGGTAGGTACTCACAAGAGCCTTGCGGAACGGGGTTCGTACCGGGTAGGGGTAGGTACCCATCGAGCCTTGCGGAACGGGGTTCGTACCGGGTGGGGGTAGGTACCCACAAGAGCCTTGCGGAACGGGGTTCATACCAGTGGGGGTAGGTACCCATCAGAGCCTTGCAGAATGGGGTTCGTACCAGGTGGGGGTAACTACCCATCAGAGCCTTGCAGAACGGGGTTCGTACCGGGTGGGGGTAGGTACCCATCAGAGCCTTGCAAAACGGGGTTCGTACCGGGTGGGGGTAGGTACCCATCAGAGCCTTCCAGAACGGGGTTCGTACCAGGTGGGGGTAGGTACCCACCAGAACCTTATAAAATAAGGTTTATACCGGATGAGGGTAGGTACTCATCAGAATCTAGCAAAATGCAGATTCGTACCGGGTGGGGGTAGGTACCCACCAGAACCTTATAAAATAAGGTTTATACCGGATGAGGGTAAGTACTCATCAGAATCTAGCAAAATGCAGATTTGTACCAGGTGGGGGTAGGTACCCACCAGAGCCTTATAAAATAAGGTTTATACCGGATGAGGGTAGGTACTCATCAGAATCTAGCAAAATGCAAATTCGTACCAGGTGGGGGTAGGTACCCACCAGAACCTTATAAAATAAGGTTTATACCGGATGAGGGTAGGTACTCATCAAAATCTAGCAAAATGCAGATTTGTACCAGGTGGGGGTAGGTACCCACCAGAGCCTTATAAAATAAGGTTTATACCGGATGAGGGTAAGTACTCATCAGAATCTAGCAAAAAATGCAGATTCGTACCAGGTGGGGTTAGGTACCCACCAGAACCTTATAAAATAGGGTTTATACCGGATGAGGGTAGGTACTCATCAAAACTTAGCAGAATGCATTAGGTGGAGTAAAATACTCACCTGAGCATTACAAAAATGGGTTGCAAATACCTTGCTTCTATTAGAGGATAGTTCAAGTGTTGAGCACCTTGGAAGTAAGTACCCATAGGAGTTTAGCAAAATGCAAACTCATACCAGGTGAGGGT
This sequence comes from Sphenostylis stenocarpa, assembly GCA_963425845.1. Lineage (NCBI taxonomy): Eukaryota > Viridiplantae > Streptophyta > Magnoliopsida > Fabales > Fabaceae > Sphenostylis > Sphenostylis stenocarpa. The sequence goes on along the minus strand of OY731402.1, from coordinate 15,802,290 downwards.
AGGTACTCACCAAAGCCTTGCAAAACAAGGTTCATACCTAGTGGGGGTAGGTACCCACTAGAGTCTAGCGAAATGCAGACTTGTACCGGGTGAGGGTAAGTACTCACCAGAGCCTTATAAAGTAAGGCTCAAACCAGATAGGGGTTGGTACCTATCAAAAATATTTATCATCCGGAGGATCAGTAAAGAAGCATCCGAAGGATAACCGGGCAACAAGGTTAACTCCTTCCCCTACCAACTAATTTTGTAGGCATATTAAGCCAACAAATTAGCTAGGCAGGTGAAGGGGGGGCAACTGTAGACCCCTAATTTTGTCCGGTCTCTCAATAAAGGTTAAGGAGACTTCCTATAATAAAGCAAAGCTCGCCTGTCATCTCTATAAAAGGCCAAAGAAGACTTCCTATATGAAGATAAAGCTTCAACGGGCGTCTATCGGCATCAACCGACGTCCGAATAAAGAAAGGAAAGCTTCCTGAGGGTCCCAGAACACAAAGGCTGGCCAAAACAGGTTGAGACAGTCGTCCCAAATGTGAGACGGTCGTCCCAAGCTACCCTGGCCAAGTGGGACGGCCGTCCCAAGTGAGACTTCCCGTCCCACACTTCAAGGGGTGGACCCAAGGCTAAAAAATTCAAGTGGGACGGCCGTCCCAACCCAGACGGCCATCCCAACCCAGATGGCCGTCCCAAATTGCCAGGCTGCGAAAAACTATAAATAGGAGGCTCATTTGCCACTGTTTCACACACCAGACAACTCCTAATACTTGTTTTTTCTCTTCCTTCTTCGAGTGAACTCTCTGATTGCCTTGATAAGGTAACAATCAGTTAAGGAATTACATTCGATTCTTTTGTAAAATTTAGTAGGGTCAGTGTTGTATTCGGAGAGGAGAGTCTTTGTAGAGCGAAGGATTGCCAAAACGCATCCTCACGATTAAAGATTCGCAATACAAAGCTTGCTACGGAGGTTCTGTCCAATTCTCTTCTCTTTTACTGCTTTATTTATTGCTTTATGTATGCAATATGAAATAAAGTCATGTAGATAGCCATTTTTAACATTATGCAATAAAATAGGGTAATCGCGTAATTTCTCGTAATCTTTACTTAAATGAATTAATCCGTCATAGGGAACCCGAAAGGGGCGTTGTGGGGTGCTAACACCTTCCCCACACGTAACTAACTCCCTTACCTAACTCCGGTTACAATGACCAAGTTTGGTTTTTATTAAAATCAACGTCTTTTTATCCTTTTCCAATGTTTACGGTCAAAACATTGGTGGCGACTCCATAAGAACCCCTTTTCGAAAACCTTGCTTTTATTAGAGGATAGTTCAATTGTTGAGCACCTCGGAAGCAATGACCATAATTTTAACATAAAACGCGAGTCTAAACCATCTTTTCGCGACCGCTCGCATAAACGTTCGAGATGTCCCTAGACGTCGGAACGGACGGCGGCGACATAACATCACCCATAAAAACGTGAAAAATGGAAAGTCAGAACCATCGTGTCGCTCCGATAGCCTCTTTTTGACGGCAGCGACATCTGCACTATGTACAAAATACGTACTATGGTCAAAATGTGACCTAGATTCGAAACATGAACTATATATGAAATACACTATGCGAATCGTATATGATACTTATGCCAACATACATAAACGTGCTATTTTGTAGGGATTTATACTAGATCGGAGGCGATTCATCATTTAGCGAAAATAAATCTCTATCAAGTGAATAAGAATAAAGATGACTACAACATTCATAAAACATAAATATTGTTTAAGTAGTGGATACAAAATAATAATTGTTTTGAATTACAAAATAGGCACCCTCAAATAAACAGAATACTTAGTGTCAGAAATTAGGTGCTTGAATCTTCATTTTCCTCATCTTCATTCTCTTCATCTTCATTCTCCTCATCTTCATCTTCATCGTCTTCTTCAACGATCATTCCATCTACCACACTTTTGACAAGGTCGGCTAGGGAGAAGTCAACCTCGGGGGCGATGACTTTAGTTTGTTCCAAAGCGTTATCAAAGCCCGACTTGAACATTTTAGCACAATCATCAAATAAATCTTCAATCTGTCAGACCTGATCTTTTATTTGAATGTTTAGATCCTCAATTTTCTGGTTGCGATCACAAATCTTGTATTTTGCTTCTTCCAAAAGGACCTTATATTTTTTTCTCGTTTACCACAGCGTCATCTCGTTCTCTCTCTAGCTGACGGAACTGATCCTGTAATTGGCTAAGTTCGTCTTTTAGAATCTGCATCTGGACTTGAGTTTGATTGAGTTTATCTTCTACTTTCTTTTCTTTATCTTCTTTATCCCAAGCCCGTTGTTCTAGTATGGAAAGCATTGCCATTGTCTTGTTTACAGCGGCTTGGCTTAAACCAGTCAACTCTAAGGAAGACATATCATTTAAAATCCCACGGTCAGGGGCTAAGGACCCTACGAGCCATTTGTCTCCTTGGTCATCGGCTGGAGGTAGAGGATGACTAGTGGCTTCAGTCACAACCTCTCTTAATTTGACGATTGGAACTGATTGAGTATCATCGCGTTTCCTTTTTAATGCCTTCTCATGCTTTGATCCTGAACTGCTTTCCTTTTTGTTACCAGCTTCACTTTCTCTACCTTCTAAAGCTCGGATTCTTCGGTTAAGAGCTTTCTTGGACAAAGACATTTTTTTTCTGCAGAGAAGTAATCATTATTACAGACTGTAATACATAGTTTACAGAATCAAAGTAAAAGGGGAGATGGAACTTATACCTATAAAAAGTCTTCAGTCTAGTGGTCTGCCCTCTAATTTAAGAAGTTGGGCTGTATCGAAAATTGTTTGTAACTCATCGAGTAATGTGTAATTTTTGGCATCTTCGGGGGAGAGCTCGTCCAAAGCAAGGAGTATTTGGCCACAGGGTCGTTCAGTCCAATATAGGGAAAATCCCTCTAGTAGGGTTTTCTGGGTTTCGGGAGCACGAATTTTTATAAATCTACCTTTAAAATATCTGTAAGATGATTGGAACAAAGATAGAAATGTCCAACCCCCTACACTACTAACAGATGCCCAAGAGGTCCATTTAGAAAGACGAAATTCGAAGAAGTATTGGTACATAGAGATATTCGGTTCAAAACCAAAATGTTTACATAGGATGGAAAATCCTCGGATAAAAGCCCAACTATTAGGATGGAGTTGGGCCGGGGCCACATTAAGGGTGGTCAGGACCGATTTGCTAAAATCATCAAAGGGTAAGCGAACTCCTAACTTAATAAAAAGGGTATCATACATAAAAAAGAAAGGATTCAGGTCCGATTCTTGGTTTCTACATATAGGTTCATTAACCTCACAAACTTTTACTAGAATGCTACTTTCTTCGCCAAAATGGCTTAATCCTTGAATATTTCTAAATAGTTTGAGTTTCTTGCTGCTAGAGTAAATGGTAAACTCATTTAGGATATCAGATTTGGCCCAAGGGTACAAGGATTTGTTATCCAAGCTTCTAGAGCTCGCACTAGGGAGAGGGGAAGAAGAATGTGACATTAATAGTATGGGTAAACGATAAAGGTTTAGAACAACGACTCAACAATCACGACACAAGAATAGAGAGAAACAGAAGTACGAACATAGGAAACGAAGGCGAACGGTGAATAAAGAAGTATTATGTAATATCAAAAGAGACAGAACAACAAAGAGAGAAATGAGAAGCGATACCTAAAAGGCTCAGAGTAGATTAAGAAGATGAACGGAAGTTTAAAGGGTTGAAAGCTGCGCGAAGCGAAGAGACGAAGGGAGGAGGGAAATAAAGCGTTTTGGAGGAAGTAAAGCACAATGAATAAAAACGCGAAGTAAAAAGTGTAGGCGCGAATTTTAAAGTGTAGGGTGTAATATGTCAGATGATATGACATTTGTTTTTTGGAAGATGAAACGTTTGAAAATTTGAGACCGAGTGAAATAACATAGAAAATGAAATGTTTGAGGCTTGGTCAAGAAGGCAAAGGTCATGATGTACACATATCCAATATTGAATACTTCGGGATGACATCCACTTACAATTGAGACCAATTATTTTTTAGAGGATAATAGGTGGGATATTTATTTCAATTAACTATTTTTTAGAGGATAATAGGTGAGATATTTATTTCAATTTTATTCTTTGTATTAAAATATCTTTTTAATTAAATATTAGGGGGCTGTGGTGCGTAAATAGAAATTGGATCCGATGGAGCCAAAATGTAAACATTAATAAAGTAGGTCAAATAGATCCAAAAAGGAAGACAGAGTTAACCATTACTTAATGGGCCCGAGATATAAGGATAATTAAGAATGAGGCGATATCGAGACCATAATATACTTGGAAACAATAAAAACAAACTAAATGATTAATAAAAAAAAAAAACGAAAAAGATAAAAAAAACATCTCTATTTTATTTCCGAATTATATATATATATATATATATATATATATATATATATATATATATATATATATATATATATATATATATATATATATATAACTAAAAAAACTAGTTCAGAATTAGATTTCAATTCTTATTATATTTCTAGCTCTTGACAATTTGGTTCTTAAAAATGAAATTCAGACTTACATAATAAATATATCTATTTTGATAAATATAATGGAAGAGATCTATTTGGGTAATTAATAATATTTTAATATTATTAAAAAAAAAAATCACAGCGTGTTACATGGTCCTAATTACAAATATACACAGATGTATATATTTACAACTAAATAATCATTTTAATTAGAGAATTTAAAAATACATTATTCTTAAGTCTCGAGACTTCTACATTATTTTTTTCATAACTATGCATTACTTAGGAAAAAACAAGCCTAACTCAATGTGACTATACTGAATTAAAAATTAGACTAATTTTAAAATTATATTGAGATATAAATAAAAAGTTTCTTTCTTAAAATTGCGACAATTAATAAAAATTTTCTATTAACAAAAACAGAAAAATGATTGGTTCTTGGAAATAAACAACCTTTTACAAATTAAATATTGTCATCTTTCCGATTTTAGTTATTGATAATTCAATATATTTTTCACTTGATAATACTATAATTAAATCCTATATTAATGTTTTCATTTATCTCAATCATTTTCCTAACACTTTAGATAACAAAAACAGTGGGGATAAAATCTCTAAGTAGTACAAGGTTGCGGACATATCTAGCGCTAGCAAACAAGATCCTGCGCTGATACCCCTTAAATAATAAGCATTTAGTTACAAGTCCCACACGTCAGAAACACAAACATTTGTAACTCTATAACGGTCCATAGATGATAGCTCAATCGCAGAAAACACAACAAAGATTTCCATAGAAATAAATCCAGTAATGGTCCAAAAATCAATATCAAACCCCACACGATCTGAAACACTTTAATAACATGCATTTACTCTCAGGAACAACACGTCAGACATCACAAAAACTTCCAAGAACATAAATCCAATAGTGGACCATACCAAAACACAACACCATCACAAAATATCCAAACTACCCTACATCAACTATCCCTCTAATAATAAGAACAGAAAATAAAAAAAGACGAAGAAACTGTGATAATCATAGTTGAAGCAATACAAGCCCATCATGGGACATAACTAACATGCTTAAACAGCAAAACAAATGACAAAATGTGCTTATCAAAGACTTATTTGTCGTCAACGCTTGAGAAAGGCAACAAAAGATGAGCTAGTAGCCCCACATGCAATCAAGCTCCGACACCCCCAGTGGCATGTTGGAGGCGGCATCAACCAACCTTTGTTCCTCCGGCATCGACCAAAGGAAGTCACCGGAACCAACGCCAGGGAAGGGCTGTGCCACCGGGGGGAAAAAGAACGGCAGCTGAAGGTTGTCTTGCAGTGACCTTAAACTTGGGAAGGCAGAGACACCAACGTTTCTCTGAAACCGAGCAAAGGGGTCCGATGCAAGAGGCTGGGAAGGTGGAAGGTCGAAGCTAGCATTGGTGAAGTTGTTTGGGGAGACGACAGCAGCGTTGGCTGCAGCGATTGTGGAGAAACAGGACACGTGCTCCTTCTTGGTGGTGCTGTCATAGGAACAATTATTGCGGTCGTTGAAGTTAACTGTGGTGTAGGGAGATGAGTCTAGAAGAGGTGGTAGGTAAACCGAAGAGGGTGAACTTGGTTCCGGGCAGAGAGAGGTGTTGATGGTACTCACTCTTGTTTTTTTGGAGCCACTCGAAGCAGACATGGTGGAGCATCCGTTGGTTGTGTTGCTCTTCTTGAACACGCGTGAGATAACCCATTCGTCCTTCATTAAATCACAACGATTCGTATTAGTGAAATGTACCACACCAACAACTATAACATTATGCATTAATGCATGTAGCACAACTGCATATAAAACATAAGTGTTCATAAATTGTTTTGATAGGAACATAGTCGATTGTTAAAAGCTGTTCCTGTAAAAATCTTGTAAAGCCTTTGAAAAATGGAAATAATCACGTTGTAATTAGCTTGGGATTCTGATACTCATGCAAACATAAGTGCTCACAGAAGAATTGAGAAACTTTACAAGTTACCTTTGGGGTAATGACAGATGATCACAAGTTATAACAAACATTTGTTGAGAGAAGATTGAACGAAAACAAACAACGGAAGAGGAACAAAATCTTAATCGAAAACCAGAACATGGAAACAAATGAAAGCGGAAACTCTTTCAACATTGGTAACTGGAACCTTCGTATGGAAGGCTAAACGAAATCCAGATTCCACCTAACTCTAGTTATTTCACTGCAAATTTGGATGGTGAAAATGCGGCTTATCATGGGTAAAAAGTACACGTTCTTCAGTACTTGTGTGTATAGAAAGGCAACAGAAGATAATAGATAGTAGAAAGATTCAGTAATTATATAAAATATTACTGACCTTGGAGTTGCGGGAAAGGTAATGGTAAGCAAATTTTCCCTCAAGGCGATACTCATGCATGACCCAGTTACTTTTCTCCCCCTTGGGGGCTCTACCACGGTAGAAAACCAAGGTTTTCTTCATCCCCACCAAAGAGCAAGTCTTGGAGCTGTAAATCTCTCTATCCTTCCCAGTGGCTTTCCAGTAACCAGCTTCAGTGGCCCTATTGGTCCGTAACCCAGTTGGGTACTTCCTGTCACGCAAGCTGAAGAAGTACCACTCTTTCTCACCCATTTTAGCTTTCGCTGCCAGAAACAAACAACCACAAAGTTAGGTGGAAAAAACGACCTCTTTGTGCTCCCACTATGAATGTACTAAATCAGTAATAAGTTAATAACTACACGAGAGAAAGCCAAGAAGAATAATCAGTTGTGAATACCTGGGAGCTCCCATGGTTCACTCTTGTTCAGGTCAACTTCCGCTATGGCTCTACCAGTAAAGCTGCTGTCTAAAACTTTCTTTAGAAGGTAGTACGTTATGAGTTCCTCATCAGTGGGGTGGAACCTAAACCCAGGTGGCAGGTGAGCTTCAGTGTGGTCCAAGTGGTGGTAGGAGGAGTCCATCGGAAAGAAGGAAGAAGGAACACTTGCAAGAGGTGAGAGTGAGAAGGAATTTAATTCTACCAGAAGAAGAGAATCTTGGATACTAACACTCCATGGATTTCATTATATATAGGAAATGAGACATGGCATGGGGAAGCGGAACAACAGAAGCAAAATAGTGAAAGAGGGATTTATAACTCGGCTTGGGCCTTGGGTTGTCACCTTTTTTTTTTTTTTCACTCTCGAGGGTGTGGTGTTTTTGGTTTGGTTTGGTTTGGGATTGGAGATGAAAGGGTTGTTTATAAGGGGTAGTCTCATGGGGATTTGATGAATCGGGTGGCAGCACTAGTGCAAAAAGGGGCTTTTACGTCAGGTATTTAGGGCTTTTTACGTCGTATTTAAGTCCGACGTAAAAGCGGGAGACGTAAATTTACGTCGGACCCTTTTACCCGACGTAGATTTACGTCAGTTATGAAGATACGACGTAATTTTGCGTGGCATATACAATAAACAGACGTAAAAACCTTTTCAATTTAAAAAAAAAAACAGAAAATTTACGTCGCATACAAGTATATACGACGTAAATTTACGTCGCATATTGGTATATACGACGTAAATTTACGTCGCATATACCAATATGCGACGTAAATTTACGTCGCATATGGTATATGCGACGTAAATTTACGTCGCATATTGGTATATGCGACGTAAATTTACGTCGTATATACCAATATGCGACGTAAATTTACTGTTTTTTTTTAAATTGGGTTTATTTACTCGTTTTACAACTAAAACCTGCAAAAATTACAACCAGACAGTCCAGAGCAGTTTTCTTTTGCTAGTAAATTAAAAATATAATATTATATAATTCAAACTACATAATAAAACAAAATAATACAAACATACAAACTAAAAAATCTATTACAAACTAAGCTACCTATACAAACTAAGCTACCTATACAAACTAAACTAAACTACATAATACACACAATATAATATGAACAAGAACATAAAAAATAATGTACTAGAATTGTAGAACAAAAAATTTTGCCCATTGTTCTCTAATTTCGTAATCTCGCATTCTCGGTAATGGAGATGGATCTTGAAATACCCGAAACATGAATTTGACTCTTGTAAGCATGCAACATGAATAAAGTTAAATAAACTTAACTAATGTTAAAAGTAATTACCTCCGTCCAAGAATCAATTAAACCCGCACAAACTATGGCTCTCATCCAATACATTACATAGTAACCACATTCAAACGAGTCAGCTTGCTTATTACACTCGAAATGATGAAAAAAACATAATATTATTTTCAAAATTGAAATATAAACAATAATTATGGTATTCACTTATATAAATAAGTTTCTAACCTTAGGATAAATGAACTCGCAATGTCTTTGTTCTAGGTTTTCCACTTAGAACATTAGTTCCGCATACACGATTCTAAGTGAAAAAAAGTCATATATTATTCAATATGTATTCACAATTTAAAAACATAATTAATGAATAAAAGATAAAGTTACCCTTGTAATAAGCTTTTCATTTCTTGACTCGGTTTCCGATGTAATGAACAAAACCATACCACAGATGTAATCCTGGGTATGATTACAATTAACTCGCCAATGGGACCTACATTGTATGACATAAAAATTAGTTACAAAAATATAAATTAAAATACAAATCAAAATACTAACCCTTCAATGTATGGAGCCAAATATATATGTCTTCTTGAGTCACTCATCCATGTTTGCATATATTGTTGGATTCCAACCTTTGTATTTCCAGATTTTTGGATGGATTGAGGCTCAATAAATCCGTATACTTCGGATTTTTCTTGTTCCACACTCAAATTGTCAAGGTACCTAAAACAATTAATTATAAGTTGAATATAATTATTATAATCTTAGAAACATAAATGAAAATGACTTACATTGCCCACAATTGTATGATGGAAATGTTTAACATGCAATTTCCCCAACGAATTTCTAAAGCATCTGGCAAGGAAATGTACAATGGAACACCGGAATTGTCAATTCCAAACACTCTAACATCCCATTGTATCCGACACTGTCTCTTCCTCAACCGTGGTAATACGGCTAACAACATAGAGATGGGATCATCATCACATTCTGTCAGATCCTCATCAATAATAGGTTGCTTTTTATGCTTAGCACGACGCAAGTCCTCCTAAACAAATGATAACAATTAATTAAACATTTATATAATTATAATACTAGAAAAGAAGTAAATAGACAATATAGCAATCATTAGGACATGCATGTATTTTCTTGTACTCTAAACCCATTGGACATAATATCTTCTTTGCCTCATAGTTACGAATAGGTAATGTATTATCTTCAGGAAGCATCTCCTTCAACAACTCCAATAATTCGGTGAAACTTTTATCAGTCCATCCATTTCTTGCTTTTAAAGTAAACAATTTTAAAGTTGCTGATAATCTTGTAAAACTACATCCTATGTACAATTGTTGCGCAAAATCAGATTTCAAAGAATCATATAGATGTGCTTTCATAAAATGTTCTTCACCAATATCACGTATCATATCCTCTAGATTATCATCCATCCCTTCATCAAAATTGTCTCGTAGTTGACACAGCTTGGGATGTCTAATATTTCTCCATGCCATGTCCATATTGTATAACTCTTAATAATACCATAAACAAACAAGTGATCACGTATATCCTCAAGTTTATGACGAATTTGATTCAAACAACGAACACATGGACAATAATATGTCCCTTTCATAGCTTTTCCATTTTCACTAGCAAATTTCGAAATTCCTCAACTCCCTTTTCGTACTCTTCACTAATACGACGTGCATTCATCCAACTTCGATTCATATTATGTTATAAAGTTTCGTCACTCCTAAAGATTTAAAAATTATATGTAAAAAAAATTAATATACAAACAACAAAGCACGTTCCAACAACAATGGAGTGTGTAAACCGAATGCACTCAAACAAATAAACAAATAACCGCATTCCAATAACAATCCAATGGAGACATTCATACTATAACGTGATTGAGATCCCCAAAAACAATCACGGATTCAATGTAAACATATAGCAATGACAATGAACACTAACCTCGAGTGTAGACGAAAACCGATTTCAAACTCGAATCCAATCGGGGAGAAAGATGAAGTTCGTCAAATGACACGACAATGTAGATGTTTTTCATCGTAAACCGCTCGCAAATGGTGTGCAGAGGTAGCCGTTGTCGTTGTTCTCGTCGTCGTTCTCAAAAACCCCGGTTGCGCGAGACGAGGAAGTGGGCTGGGAGGGAAATAAAATAGACTTTTTACGTCGCGCAGTGTAGTAAGCGACGTAAAAGTCATCTTTACGTCACACCGGGAGGCGCGACGTAAAGATGGCCTTTTACGTCGCGTACGGGGGCGCGACGTAAAAGCTAAGGCTTTTTACGTCGCGTCCCCCGTACGCGACGTAAAGGCCATCTTTTACGTCGCGCCTCCCAGTGCGACGTAAAAGATGACTTTTTACGTCTCCTATTGGGGTGTGCGACGTAAATTTTTTGTCCCATATTTACAAAATTGCCACCGCGTTTTATTTACGTCGAATATACGTGCATGCGACGACAATTGGGTGACGTAAAAGCCATATTCTGCACTAGTGCAGAGAGAAAAAGGTGAAATAATAAGGTATGATATGGCTGGAAAAATCTGTGTTTTCTCTGCACTATCCTCTTCTGATAGCGCTCTCTACTCTCTGACAGGGTCCTCATCATGATCCACATAGCTAGAGAGAGAAATAGAAAGAGAGAGGGTGATGTACGAGGGAGTGGTGGCGATTGAGTATGCGTGCGTGCGTGAGGAAATGTGCAGGTATTCCTTTGTCAGTGAAGAAATTGTAAGAAAGGGAACAGAAAGTGGTTTCATGAGAGATATTGCAACTAAAAAAAGAAAAAAAAAACATAAAAAAAAAACAGTGAAACAGAAAAAATAATAGATGTAAGAAAAATAGAAAAACAATAAAAGAAAAAGAAAAAGTTTATAAACAGAAAAAAGAATAGCTAAATAGAATGCGAGATTTTTCACCGTGTATGTGTATCGATAAAGCTGTTTCATATCTTCTTTGTCAGCAGAGGACAAAAATTGTATAATCAGAAACACCAACCATGTTTATTACACGCCAACTTCCCCACTTTTTATTTATGTATTACTTGGTTCTCTTTTGCTTCACCATTCTCAATCTCAACAACTCTATTAAAATTTATTCTGCCTTCTATGGTTGTGATGACTGTTTACTATTTTTGTTCACGCCTAATTTACTTTGTGTTCTCAACTTGGGATCCCTTAAACAAGACACAGTTAAAACACACAAAAAAAAAAAAACATTCAAAGTACAGCCTGCGTTGTTGCATTTGGTTTCTAACAACTCACAGGAGAATTCTATTATTTTAGTTATGCTTTCACGAAATCCTTTATGTGATAATAATTTTGCAATGTACTTCTGGTCCCGAGAAACCTTTACTGCACAATATTAGGTGTTTTTATAATATTTATTTTTATGTCATTAATATAACAAATAAATTTATTAAGAATAACAAAACGGTTTTTCTATAAAGTTACAGCCACATTTGCTGATGATGACATACAGTTAGTGACATATACAAGACAAATTAATAGATCTCTCTTTTTTTAAGAAAAATATAAAGCAGGAGAAAACTGAGACTATACACAATTTCCTTTTTTCCTTTTAGCCGTAGGGGTGTCATGGGATTATCCTACCTCGTTTTCCCATCATATTATCGGGCATGTCCTAACCTTTCTTGGTATCCGTTGTTAAAATCATATTTAGGATAAAAAAAAGTTATTTTTTTTTCTCTGAGCTTTTTCTGATCATACTTCATTTCTTTGTTGAAAAAAAATAAAAAATTTCACTGTAAAAATCTAGAAGCATGTGGGTTGGAGATTCATATTCCAAAAGAGAAAGGCTCAGAAACTCTGAATTACCATGATCGTTAGCAGGATTTCCATGACATATCAATGGTTGATTGATACATTTAACTGTTCTATCATAATCATAGCTACTAGCGGAAATTTTATTTGCTGGAGAAGAAAATAAATTGCCCTCCTTTCCCAGAGTACAATTAATTTTCATAGCCATCAATTTTACATGACATATCAAAAATAGAAAAGAGAAAAAGAAACAAAGTCCTGAGAACACAGAAAGACTCTTGTACAAGTGTGAATACAACCAAAACTAGAGAATTATTACTGTTATATATACAATCTAATCACTAGAGGGTATCAATATCATGACATGTCAAAGCAACAGCTTTTAATACCATAACATATTTGGCAACCAGATGACCATTCACAGAACAAAACAAATGTTACTGAAAGTGAGTATTGTGCAACTGAGAGAGGAAAAAGTGAAGCAGAAAGAAGGGCATAAATAGCAGAAGATGGATTCATTGATTTTACACCAAGAGGGGCCAATCACCAAGACATTGGATATAATGTCTCACTTTTTGAGACGCCCTTTTCCTCCCTCAAAAAACATTATCCCAAGAAAATATGTGGGAACAATATATATATATATATATATATATATAAAGCTGAAAATGGTGATGGATTGTATTGATTTTACCCTCTTCCACCACAACAAGCAGATTGAATCCATTAAAAGGGAAAAGGGAGCAAAATGGTGCTATCATTAAAAGTTTTATCGTAAATGTTATTATATATGATATGTTATGTTTCATTTTCCACATTTTCTAACCTCGACTAATCATGGGGCTAATTACTACCCTTAAACCGTGCGATTTTGAATTGAGGAATTGGTTAATTGAAAACATGAATGACCCCACTTAGCCATCTCATCCATCCAATCCAATCCATCACTATCAAGCAACAAGAGGAAGGTGATGCTAGGTGGGGTGTGTGAGAGATTGATGCCATGGGAATTTGACACATCATGCTCGGATTTTGAGAGCACAGCCCCAGCTCCACAGGCTTTACATCAAATCAAATCATCTCTTCAATCTGCATGCTGAGGTCTTTCCCTCCCACCCACCCCCTTCTCTCTCATTTCCATCATTGGCTCACTTCTGCACTATCCAATTTCCCAATGTTACAACAAACCCTTTTTTACATATATTACAAAAATAAAACCCCAAATGCAAAATGAAAAATCACCGTCTCTTTTTTTCTTCTAACCGTGAAACAACTTTCTAATAGTAGTTCCCCAAAAAGCATGAAATTCCCCCACAATTTACTCTCAGGACTCACCTACCTTCCTAGATGCAACCTTTATGGCTTGCAACATACGGTTCCTCATGTTAAGTCCCTCTCCTGTTACCTTCGAAATCAGAACCGGATCCGGGTCCACACCCACCCATCCCAGAAACCCAAAAACTAGTTTTTTATATATGTGTATTTCAAGCTCTAAGCATTTTAATTTAAGAAACATGGGTGGTGGAAAATTAAAAACTTTAGAGAGAAAAAATTGACAGTGAAAGGTGGCAAGACAACACAGAAACTCATTGCAGATAGAGACACACTCTTTGTTTGTGATTGATATTGATTTTGATGGACATGGACTGAACCGGCCGGTCCAAGTCCAACGCAGTAAAACCGGGTTGTGTCTGCTTCAGATATAGACAAACGGTGGCGGTTGACTTTTTTTATGGTAAAAATGAAAAAGGTAAGGTGAAAAAGGGTCTCTCCTAATTTTTCCATCGAGTGTCACTGTTCATGTTGCTGTTTTTTGTTTTTTATTTTACTTTATTTTTGAAAAAGAATGGAACACAAAAAAAATTAAAAAGGTGAAAAAAGACAACACGGCGCGTGAACCGAGAGAGATCGCAGATCGCGCGTGACGACAAAGCTTAGGTCATCCCCGCCGCCCTCCGGCTACGGCGTCAGAGGGTGCATGGGTCAAATTTATTCATTTTATTTATTTAACAGAATTTATTCATTTAGTTATAACAAGATATATGCATAATAGTGACGTAGTGTAATCGAAATTATTGATGTTAAAAGTTCTACATAAGGAAGCCTTCAAGAAGTAGTGATTTAGTTTTTTAGTAAAAAAATATTAGTATCGACGTTTTTCAAAATTTAATATTTTCGCTCATTCATAGAAGAATCCTAAGTTTCTATTTTACTATCTAAAGCACTGTAAAGGTGTTGTAAAATGTGAAAAATAATTAACTTATTCTAACCTGTCTTAAATATTATCAAATTTAAAGAAATTTAGACTGTCAGTGATATTTTTTTATATTATTAATAAACTAAAATTCTTCTTCTTATTGTTTTTTAATATTGATATTATAAAAATCATTCATTAAACATTTAGTAGTTGTTCTAACTCAATTATTTGTCGGTTATGTAAATTGCTATCCTACAGTACAGTTGTTTCTCTATCTTGAAGTTTGGCCAGATATTAGGTCATTCAATATTTCATTCAGTTTATGATTGGATGACTTTATATTATCATTACATAATTTTGATATCATATGCATGCACTCTTATAGAAAAAAGTTTAATTATTTTTTCTCTGAAATTTATTTCTTTAAATTGAAAAATATATTTAAATTTCTTAAATTTAATAAAATTTAATTTTAATCCATACATATTAATTTTGAAGAATAAAACCAGTTTTAAAAATGTATTGTGCAAAAAATTAAATTATATTTTAATTTTTTAAATAAAAATAGAAATTTATATTTAAAAGATTAAATTCAACTTAAAAATCAAGATTAAAATTAATTTTACTCTATTTACTAAAATAATTTTTTAACAATAAAGAAAATATTTTTTTAAAATAAATAATTCTTAAATCTTAATAATAAATCTAACCGTATTATTATAATAAATATGAATTTAAGAACTTTGAAAGAGACATAAATACCTATTCGAAGATTGGAAGATGAGAAACTTACTAAAATAAATAAATAAATAAATAAATAAATATATATATATATATATATATATAGAGAGAGAGAGAGAGAGAGAGAGAGAGAAAAAAAGGTGCGTATATTATCTGAGAATTATGAGGTGGGCTGTAAAATACGAAGGTTAATAATAATAATAATAATAATAATAATAATAATAATAATAATAATAATAATAATAATAATAATAATAATAATAATAATAATAATGTGAAGTGGTTGGGTAGGATGAGGTGCGTTAGATTGGTAATGGGATGGGACCATTTTGCGCCGTTTGATTAATTGATTGGGTGGCTGCAACTTAGCTACCATGTACGAAGTAGCAGCACCAACTTGTCGTGTGTCGGTTCTCCACCACTCTCTCTTCTTACAACTACAAACACAACACTGTTTCCAGGTCCAATTGAAGAATCCATATCGTACTTCCAATATAATACTATATAATATTCTTTTATTCAACCTAATAAAATATTTCAAACATCAAAAACCAGATTTTAAAATTACTTAAAAAGTCATATTTTAAAACCTAAAACACCGCAAGTATTAATTATTTCAAAAAGTACAAACCTTCCCACATGTATACTGTAAAAAAAATGTACTTTAGAAAAATACAAATCTAAAGCACCTCATGTAATAACGTATCTATATTTTGTTTTAAAAATTAATATCATAGGAAATGAACGGTGTTGTCATGTACATATTATACAATACCTCTTTCAACAAGTACTGTACAAAGTAAATTGTACTTTAAATCTAAAGTTTCAGCATAAGTGAGACATGAAAAGGTTAATTGATGACAAAAAAGTTTCAACACAATACAAAGTTGGATGACGTTTTTGTCCTGCACGTTTGCTAACTTTTGTTTCCTTTTTCTTGACTTTTAATACCTCACTTTTCATTTAACTATTTTTCTTGAGCTATCCAAAATTTCATCACTTGGTGTTAGGTAGAAAAAAATTAAAACAAAATTAAATTGATGAATAACTATGTTTTATAAAAAAGAAAATATTTACTTCACAACTTAGTTCTTCGTTTACAATCAAACTATAACTACTTATCTAAATAATAATAATAATTATTATTATTATTATTATTGTTTATTAATATTTATAGTGATTAATGGATGTTTAGATTATAAAAGAAATACCAATTCATAATCAACCTTTATAATATATAATATGTTTGTTTTCATTTTTTTTCCTACATAATTCATTATATATAAAAAATATAATTTGTAATTTTACTTTTATTTAATATTTGAGTTGTTTTTCACTTTCAACGCCATAAATTCACTAGTACAAATTATAAAATTTATGTTGTTTGATAGTGACATCATCATTGTTGTATGCATTACAATTTTGACATTAAATTTAAATTTTTAATTATGATTATTAAATATTTTTTGTTGTATATCACTAATAATGACATTTTTATAAAGAATCATTGTTATGTGTGAAATAGATCTCATGTGATACTAGATGTATAAGATTTGTCATTATAGGTGACATATGACCGTTATTCACATAACCATTGTTATATGTCTTATATCTTGTTTGTCTCTCCCTTATTTTTTTTTCATCTTTGTCACACTCTCTCCGTCCTCTTCCCTCTTTGTTGTTGCACCTTGAAGGTCCTCTCTCTTGTGCCACTCATCTCTCTCCCTCGCAGCTATCCTCTCTTCCATGTGCCTTTCCTCTCTCACTCACACATAACTAATAAATATGAAAAAAGAGTTGAAGAATTTTTACTATTTGTAAAACACAACACTTCTACTAGCTTTACTGATGGAAGATTTAGGTGTCTATGTATTATTTGTCTAAATGGACGAATATTAAATGTTGAATAAATTAGGGAGTATATTTTATTTGATGATTTTCTTAAAAAATTTACGATCTGGATAAGGTATAGGGAATTATTAGATTTGTTAGTCGTAAATGAATTTGATGATTTAGTTGATTCAACAATGGATGATCGATTAGAAAACATGATCCATGATGTTAAAGTAAAACCTTTTGCTGAAGCACATGTGTATGAAGATATATTTAACGATGCAGAGACTCTTAAGATTAGTGAATTTGACGCAATCAATGGGTAGATTGATAAAGTTTTACTGAGTTGTTTCAGTTGTTGAAGGATATGCTTTCAAAAGGAAATACACTAGTTAATCGTAATTATGAAGTGAAAAAAAATACTTTGTCCAATGGATATGAAGTATAGAAAGATAAATGCATGCCCTAATGATTGTATTTTATATAGAAATGAGTTTGAAGAGCTAAAATAGTGTCTAATTTTTGGGTTATCTCATTATAAAGTGAAGGATAATAATCAAGATAGTAGTATTGACATGGCAATTGAGAGATCCCCTAATAAGTCCATCTAGTATCTTCCAATAATTTCAAGGTTTAAATGTTAGTTTACAAATCCTAATGATGTTAAAAACCTTAGATGACATGCAAATGAAAGGACATGTGATCGATTTATTCATCATTGAGTTTACTCTATGTAATGGAAGGACTTTGATAACAAGTTTTTTCAATTTGAAGATGAGTTAAGAGATCTTAGACTTGGACTGACTACTAATTGTAGACCTCTAATCTTGTCTGGCCTCACAATAAAGCCAGAAATCCTCCGTTCGAAGATGGACAAGGCTTCATTGGGCCCCTAGTCATGTTCACTAGGCTCCATGTAAGGATAGGAGGACTTTTTGTACACAAAAAATAAGAAAAAATAAAGGAAAATCTGTCAGAGGCTTGAGACGACTACCCCACTTTCCCAGACGGTCATCCCACTTTTCCTTAAGTCCGAGACGACCGTCTCACTTCATTAACACTTGGGACGACCGTCTCGAAATCCAAAACGACTGTCCCACTTTTCTTTGAGCCCGAGACGACCGTCTAAAAATCCCAGACGACCGTCTCACCTATAAGAAGTCCAAATAGTCGTCCCGGCCTGTCTGGCACAATTTCCTATAAATAGGAGTCTCCCCTCCCCCATTTTCACACAATCTCACACCCTTATCTCATCCTAGAAGCTCTCCTAAGACTTCAGGATAACTCTGAGCACTTTTCAGAGTTCGAGTAAGCTTTCCAATTTTCGTTTAAGGTAGAAATCGGTTAAGGAAGTCTCCTTTTGAGACATCCGGCACTCGGTGGGGAGGTATTTCTCTTTTGCTGGTGAGGAGCATGCTTGTAGAGCAAGGGGATTGCCAAAAAGCATCCTCAAGTTTGAAGAATTAATAGAAATCTCGCTTCGGAGGTTTCTTTCTCTATTCTCTCTCTTTTATTGCTTTCTTTTACTGCTTTTCTTGTATGCATTAAATACTAGGGTCATGTAGACATTTAAATTCTGCCAATAGATAAATAAATAAGGTAAAAACATAGTTTCTTTCAGTCTTTATTTTATGAATTAGTCCATCATAGGAAACCCGAAAGGGGCATTGTGGGGTGTTAACACCTTCCCCACACGTAATTAACTCCCTTACCCAACTCTGGTTGTAACGGCCAAAGTTGGGTTTTCTAAACCAACACCTTCTTTTTTTCCTTTTTCGATGTTTATGGTAAAAACATCGGTGACGACTCCATAGAACCCTTTACAAAAACCTCACTTTTAGGTTCAGCCTGGTTATTGGACAACCTAAAAGTGTTGACCACTTCTTTAGAAAACGCGAGTCATCAAAATCATTGCATCGCTTCGACCGCCTCTTTTGATGGCAGCGACAGATGGCAACTCCACTAGGGAAGCTAGAGAGTTGATCCCATTTAGTGATGGACTAAATAAAATAATAATGATTTGAAATTATGTTTTTACCCTTCCTTGTATATACAACATGCTTTATTCTATGACTTTAATAACTGTTGTATGTTTATCTTCTGCAAATTGTTTGAAATAATAATTGTACACAAACATTTGCACATAACAGTTCTCCCTATACCAGGGGGCATCAGGGATAACCTTAGGGAGTGGGTGGCAGGTACGATTTGCCGAGTGAGGGCATTGTGTCCACCGGTATGGTCGGAAACCACCACTCAAGGTGATAACCTTCCTCTTTTGGCCTAAAGACTGACAAGGTCCTAGTGCCATGCATGGTCTGAGGGCTGAGAGAGTGGAAACCCTATAATGGGGGCACCTTGGGGGTCTGGCCTTGGTGAGAACATTAGAACTACCTTGAAAACACACTCTTCTGCAGGATACCCCTACCTCGTAATTAAACGTCGTCATTCAATTCGTGGATGAGTGAATTGTTTGTGTATATGATTGTTACATTTGTTTGATTGCATTAGCATAGCATAATCATACAACGACAAAAACACCAAAAAATCAAAATATATGAAAACATAACAACCTTATCTCGGACAATCTTCATTTAAGCTAGTCTGGTTTCAGGTTCTTTGTAAACTAAGTAGCCACGTTGAGTTACAGAAGAGATAAGGGGTTATAAACAAAGTTTTCCTTAATAAACAACCTTATCTCGGACAGTCTTCATTTAAGCTAGCCTGGTTTCAGGTTCTTTGTAAGATAAGTAGTCACATTGACCCACAAAAGAGATAAAGGGGTAATAACACCAAATAAAAGAAAAAATACAATAAAACTCATTTTGATAAAGTCAAAGCATTCATTTTAAAATAATGAAATTTAATAAAACGATTTTTGACAAAGTCAAATCATTCATACCCTCATCATCGCATAAGTGGTAAAACTAAGAGAGAAAATAAATGCATAAGGAAAGTATGCATACACATCATCCTAATAAAATCTCTTATGCATAAAACACATTCATGCTAGGGAACACTAGATATCCTTAAGAAAAGGGCAAAAGAGACCCAAGTGCGTTTGTGACCTTCGTCATACTTGTCAATCCGCGACAAGGAAGGGACAAGTGTGCTAAGGTGTGTAGACCCCAAATCTTGCCCGGTCTCAAAATAAAAAGCAAAAGACTTTTGATTCGAAGATGGGCAAGGCCTAAAAGGTCCATAGGATAGACCAATAGGCCCCATATTAGGATAGGAAGGTTTTTTGTACGGGAAAATAAGAAATTCCACCTAGAAGTCCGAGACCACCGTCTCGTTTGGCGAGACCACCATCTTACCATCGGCAAAGGGCGAGACCGCCATCTTGTTTGGCGAGACCGTCGCCTCACCACTTGCCAATGGCGAGACCGTCGTCTCGTTTGGCGAGACGACCTTCTCACCAATTGCCAATGGCGAGACCGTTGTCTCGTTTGGCGAGACGACCTTCTCGCCATTTGCTAAGGGCGAGACCGTTGTCCCGTTTGACGATACGACGGTTCCGACCTTGTCAAGCGAGACGACGATCCCGACCTGACAGGCGCGAATTCCTATAAAAGGGGGGGGCACCTCATCCTTTTGATAGCATTCTTCCATCTTCCCTTCTGCAACTTTATCAAATTCTTCTCCTAGGATCCCACCGAAGCATTTTCAGAGTTTCTTAGTATTCTTAGTGAGCGTTTTCTAGTATTGCGAGAAAGAACGATCAGCACTATAGAGCGTGGAGGTTGCCAAAAAGTGTCTTTCTTTACCAAGAATATTAATACAAAAGCTTGCTTCAAAGGTTCCTACACTTTCTCTCTTCTTTTATTGCTTTTTTATTACATCTATCTGTGCATTAGCTGTTAGGGACATGTAGTCAACATTTGAAATTCCGCAAACGAATAAATAAGGGTAAAAGTGTAATTTTAGATTTTTTATTTATAAAATAAACGATCCATCATAGGGAACCCGAAAGGGGCGTCGTAGGGTAGCTAATACCTTCCCTACACGTAACTAACTCTCTTACCCAACTCTGGTTATAATGGTCAAAGTTAGTTTTTCTAAACCAACGCCTTCTTTTTCTTCCTTTTCCAATATTTTTGGATAAAACAATGGTGGAGACTCCAGAACCCTTTTCGAAAACCTTGCCTCTAGGTCCAGCCCAGTTATCGGACAACCTAAAGGTGTTGTAACATCACTTTAAAAACGTGAGTCGAAGACAAACCATCGCGTCGCTTCGACCGTCTTTTTTGACGACGGCGACAGATGGCGACTCCACTGGGGAAGCCTAGAGAGTTGATCACATTTAGTGATGGACTAGTTTACTAAATAAAAGACTTAAAAATTTCGCTTTTACCCTGCCTTGTTCTATAACATGCTTTATTTGCTTGACTTTAATAACTGTTGTTTGTTTATTTTATGTAATTGTTTGAAATACAAACTGTACACAAACCCTTGCACACAACAGTTCCCCCTATACCCGGGGGAAAGTGGGAAATCCATAGGGAGTGGGTGACAGGTACGATTTGCCGTAGTGAGGGTCATCAGCCCACCGGTATGGTCGGAAACCACCAATCAAGGTGATAACCTTCCTCTTTTGGCACAAATATTGACTACGGCCTTAGTGTCATGCATGGTTGGAAGACTGGAGAGTGGGGACCCTATAATGGGGGCACCTTGGGGGCCTGGCCTTAGTGAGGAAAATTAGAACTACCCTGAATATGCACTCTTCTGCAGGAAACCCCTACCTTGTAATTAAAACGTCGTCCTACTTGTTCGCGGACGAGTGAATTGTGTGTCCATTTGTTTGTTGCATTTGATTGCATAGCATAACCATACAACAGATAAAAAATAGAAAAACCACAAAAAATATTTTCGCAATAAACACCCTTATCTCGGACAGTCTACCTTTTAGCTAGTCTGGTTTCAGGTTCTTTGTAAGTTAAGTAGTCACGCAGTTCGACAGAAGAGATAAGGGACGTTAAAATTATTCTTTCGCAATAAACCATTTTTATCTCGGACAGTCTGCCTTTTAGCTAGCCTGGTTTCAGGTTCTTTGTAAGTTAAGTAGTCACGCAGTCCGGCAGAAGAGATAAAATGTTATAAAATAAACAAAACAAATAAACCGAATAAATCAAATAAGTCCAATAAACACAAAAATGGGACCTTGTTCATAAAAATTAAACTCATGAACATCCATATAGGTAGTTTATTCTTTTTGAAGGAAAAAACAAAAACCAAACACTATCATGCATCATGTAGAAAATAAAACATGATAAAGTTTAGGAAAAATAAACACTTGCATGCATGCTTGCATTAACATCATATTCATAGCATGCATTTTTGTTTTCTAGAAAAATGGAGGGGACTAGTAGACAGTTGAAGAAAGTGGATATTCCCCGACACTATGCCAAGAAGTTAAAACGGCTCTACGCGTTGATGCCATCAGAGGTCCGCTCCAACTTTGAAAAATCCTACGGACGGATTCTCGACCTACTGAAGATCTATGTCAACCCTATTTTCGTCAGGATTCTAGTCCATTTTTGGAACTCTAGTCTACACTGCTTCGAATTTCTGAAATTCGATATGGTGCACACTTTGGAGGAGTATGAGATTATGTTAAGATGGCCCAAGTCAGCCGGGGTCCATATTCACCATGAGGCATATACTCCTGCAGCCCAAGTTGTTGCCATCATCCGATTGCCATCTCGGCAGACTACCCTGATAGCAAAAGGGAATGTCCAGGGTTGGAAAGTCTCAATGTTAGAAGACCATCTGTCCTCTTTGGCTCAAAGGGCAGACTGGTCTACTTTTAACAAAACCCTGGCTTTAATTGTTTTCGGGACGATGTTGTTTCCCTTCCACCTCGACACAATGGATCAAGCCGTCATGGACGCCTTCTTCGCTTGGGATGTGAATTAGAAGAGTCCCTTGCCTGCACTTCTTGTTGACACCTTGCTTTCAGTTGAGTTTTGTCACCAAAAGCAAGGGAGAACACTCAGATACTGCTCTTCACTGCTCTTCATGTGGGGTATCACACATTTCTACGCCTTTAGTCACATGGGGATGTTCCCTGACCCTTTGAAAAAGCTTCTCCAGAATCCCTCTCCATCGATGCCTAACTATGGAGTAGAAGGTCGAGTTGGAACAATGGAACGCCAACCGTTTATCTTGGGCATGTACTTGGTTCCGACCTGGCCCAATCCTCATCAGATGTGGGGATTATCCGAGCGTACCATTAATAGGCCTCAGAGGTTGCATAGCCTATTCTCCAAAGGTGGCTATGAGATAACTCATGAGGACCCAAACCGCATTATCACGGGAAGAGCTCGGAGGACTGTGTTTCTTCGGAGACCCATGCATTGTTGCTAACTCACTTGTTGTACGAAGAGCATGGGAGAAACCAGTCTTCATGGGAGATAGAGAGCTAGGCAAAGCTCGAGTAGCTGTCTCCAGTGACTATGAGGAGTGGAGGAGAAATAGAGGGATGTCACGACCATCCGCCCCACCTGCTGCGCCTTCAACCAGTGGAGAGCTTCAAAGCCAAGTCAATGCCTTCACCTAGAGGATAGAAATCATGGGAGCCCAGATGAGGGCCCTTGAGGAAAAAGAGCAAGAATCTATCCTCACTATTGACGGTCTACAGAGCCAATGCAAGAAGAAAGATCATGAGATAGAGCACCTCAAGGACCAATGTGCTGATTCTAGTGAGCAAGTTATCCGACCATCCAAATCTGCCAGAATCAGCTCAGATAACCAACTTCAAGAAATAACCACCAAGTCAGCACACCTTAAGGACGAATGTGCAAAACAGGCTCAGACGATCAAGGGGTTACTGCAAGACCTCACAAGGACTCGGTCTGAAATACGTCAAGGACGGGAGACTACCCAGAGACTTAACAGAAGCCTTATTGAGCTGCGTTGTAAAGAAAGAGATGGATTATCTCAGTATGACCAAGTGCTACGAAAAAGAGACCGAGCCCTTGAGAGACTCGACGAGTTACAAGCCTTGGTCGTCCATCAAGAGGCGAAGATCAAAGAGGCTCAAGAGTACAACGAAGATATGAGTCAGGTGGTCCACAAGTAGACCAAAGCACTCACCCATCATGTCCGGGAAGCCAAAGAGGAGTTACATAGAAATCAGAATCCGCCTGTGGGTTTCTTTAGGCTTTTCCGTTTCTGTCAAAATATGCTTCGTAGCATGGTGTAGGGGAATGTACATTTTCTACAAATAAATAAAAATTCCTTTTATTCAACAATTGTCTACTTGCAAGCATTTCATTCATTTGCATATTTGATTACCCTGTTGAACATTAAAGGACTTGATGTTAGACTTGATGGACATGAAGCTTGTTGATTTTGATGATGATTCAAGAACACAAGAACGTAGAGAGTTGAAAACTTGTTTTATAATGTAATAACTCTGTTTTGATTAGATTGAGTATGTAATATTAGAGTTTGAGATAGCCAGTACATAGTCTGCACCTTAGAAGCTTCAAAGAGCTCAATTTTATCAAAGTGCCTCAGATTTAATCGATTAAATGGTGAAATAATCGATTAAAACAATGAGAAAAACCATTTTCTGTATCTGCTCACTGGTTTAATCGATTAACAGGTCTTTTAATCGATTAAAACAGAGAGTTTTGGGGTTCTTTGATTTTGGCTCTGTAATAATAGATTAACACTTCATTTAATCGATTATTTCAGTCAGATTTTTATTTTTAACTTCAAATCAACCCTATTTTCAAAAACCCTAATTCCAAGACTCCTAGTTTCGAAAATCCTAAACCCTGATTTCTCTACTTAAGCTTCTCTGTGGCACTCAGAAAAGAAGAACAACCTTTTTCATACAAAAGTTAAGTGCTGTGAGTGCCAGAGAACTGTTTGTTGCAAGAAAAAGGGGCTTTTGGAACTTGGTGTGGGCTAGAAGCGATAAGAATCACTAAGTGGAGTTCTTAGTGGATTGTGTGTTGTGCCGTCTCTAGGGAAAGCTGTTCTTCATCTCTTGTGGATTTCAAGAGAGGTGTTTTCTTTACTTTATCTTTTCTATTGTAATCTATTTGTAACAACTGTGATTATAGTGACAGCGTTAATCCTCTGTTTGAGTGATTAGCAACTGGACGTAGGGTCTTTTGATCCGAACCAGTATAAATCTCCTGTGTAAGATTCTATCTCTACTCTATTTACATTTGCACAGTTTTTAATCGGTAAAATTTGGGGAAAATTTTGAAAACCTAATTTTTGTTAAGAAACCAATTCACCCCCCTTCTTGGTTTTTGTCCGACCACGCGAACATTCCGCTGCGCGATTCTAACAAGTGGTATCAGAGCTTGCTTTGATATTCATTCAAACTTTTTGAAAATGGCCGGACAAAATCAAAATTTTGCCGAAGGTGCGTCTATCAACAGACCCCCACTTTTTGCGGGTCAAAATTATCCTTTCTGGAAGGTAAGAATGCAAATCTTTTTAGAGTCTGTAGATAGAGGCGTTTGGGACGCTATTTTAAACGGTCCATATATTCCTAAAGTTACTGAGAACGGTGTTGACGTTCCCAAACCTTTTTCTAGATGGACAACTGAGGAAAACAGAAAAACACAATTTGACGTTAGGGCTAGAAATATAATTTCATCTGCTCTAACCTTTGATGAGTTTTACAGAATATCCATTTGTAAAAGTGCTCAAGATATGTGGGAAAGACTAAGAGTAACCTATGAAGGAACCGATGATAGTGACTCAAGTTTGGGGTCAAGCAATGCAGAAGTTGAAGCAAATATTTGCTTATTGGCAAATGACATCATTTCTTCAGACTATGAGGTTAGTGATTCCGACTCATCTTCAAGTGATGAAGAAAATAATTATGATGAACTGCAAAATTCATATAATGAATTGTTTAGTGCCTTTAAGGACTTGAAAAATGAATATAAATCTGTGAAAAAGAGTTTAAGTAGATCCTAAAAGGAGATTGAGTCATTAAAAACGAAAATCACATGTTTAGAAGAAAAGGAATCCTTAGAAACGAAAATTGTATGTTTAGATGCGAATGATGATAAGAACTTAGCATGTGCAACTTGTAAAGAGCATGAATATGACATAGATATTCTTAACCATTTGCTAGACAAAGCCGAAAAGGAGATAGGTGATCTTAAGAAGCATGAAATTGTGTTAGTTCAAAATAGTGTAAATCATCAAGTTCCTTTGAAAAGACCTAAAAGGAAAAACAAAAGAGTATGGGTAGAAAAAGGAACTAGAGCATGTATTGTTAGTAATGCATCTTATTCTAAAGCTACATCAAAAGCATGTTTTTATTGTATGAAACAAGGTCACACTTCAAATAAATGTAAAATAAAACATTTTGGTGTTCCTAAAGGAAAATATATTTGGGTTCCTATAGTTAAATGAATTGTTTGTCTCTTATATTTATTCAAAGAAAATTGATCATTTAGTATGTTTTGAATAAGATGCTTATTAGGTCAATTATAAAATCAACTCCCTATGAATTGTTAAATGGTAGAAAGCCTAATGTTGCTCATTTAAAAATATTTGGATGTAAGTGCTTTGTGTTAAATAATGGAAAGGACAACTTAGGAAAATTTGACTCAAAAGCTGATGAGGGCATTTTCTTAGGTTATTCATTAACTAGCAAGGCTTACAGGGTGTTTAATAGAAGAACCTTAAATATTGAAGAATCTATTCATGTTTCTTTTGATGAAATTGTAGACCTTGGGGGAAATCCTCTTGAGTCAAATAAAGAACTTGCAGGTGATGATGAGTATATAAGAGAGGCTCTTGATGAATTATATTTGGAAGAAAATGAGCCCTCTCAAACACCTGAATTAGCAAAAGAATGGCAATCACCAAGAAGACTTTCAATGGACAATATCATTGGTGATATCTCAAAAGGGGTAAGAACAAGAAATATGACTAATTTCTGCATGTCTGTAGTTTTTGTGTCACAGATAAAACCCAAAAATGTTGAGGAAGCACTTAAAGATGACCAATGGTGCATAGCCATGCAAGAAGAACTTAACCAATTTGAAAGGAATCAAGTCTGGGAATTAATCCCAAGAGAAAAATCACATCAAGTTATTGGAACCAAATGGGTGTTTAGAAATAAACTTGATGAAGATGGAAACATAACAAAGAATAAAGCCAGACTTGTTGCCAAAGGCTATTGTCAGGAGGAAGGTATTGACTATGATGAGACTTATGCTCCTGCTGCCAGAATTTGCTAAGATAATACAGGGAGAGTTTGAAATGTCTATGATGGGAGAATTGACATTCTTCCTTGGACTACAAATCAAGCAACTTAAAGATGGCATTTTCATCTCTCAAACCAAATACTGCAAAGAGATTCTTAAAAAGTTTGGAATGGACACGTCAAAAGAAGCTAACACACCCATGGGAACTTCATGCTATTTAGACAAGGATGAATCAGGTTTGGAAGTTAATCAATCTATGTATAGAGGTATGATAGGCTCACTGTTATACTTAACTGCAAGTAGACCTGATATTATGCATTATGTCTGTGTGTGTGCTAGATTTCAGGCTTGTCCAAAAGAATCTCACCTAATTGCAGTAAAACATATTTTAAAATATTTAAAAGGAACTACTGGTTTTGGTTTATGGTATCCATCTGATGCTTGTACTAGTTTAATAGGATATTATGATGCTGATTATGGTGGATGCAAAATTGATAGGAAAAGTACTAGTGGGACATGTCATTTGTTAGGTTCATCCTTAGTATCTTGACATTCTAAGAAACAGGCATCTGTTGCTTTATCTACCACTGAAGTTGAATATATTGCAGCTGGTAATTGTTGTGCTCAAATTCTGTGGATGAAACAACAGTTAGAAGATTATAGTATATTTTTAAATGACATACCTTTGATGTGTGATAATACGAGTGCAATCAATCTTACTAAGAATCCAGTAATGCACTCTAGGACTAAGCACATAGAAATTAGACATCACTTTTTGAGAGATCATATCAGCAAAGGAAACTGTAAAATAGAGTACGTTGATACAAAGCATCAATTAGCAGATATTTTTACTAAGCCTCTACCCAAGGATAGATTTTATGATCTTAGAAGAGACTTAGGGATACTAGAAATAGCTTAAATTCTGCTTAATCAGACAGTTTTTGGATGATTGTAAGGATATAATTCATTATACAAGATGTTAATAGTTTATCATGTGTAAAAACATCAAAAATTTGATGCACTCTCTGGAATAATCGATTAATTGGAGTTATAATCGATTATTTGCATCCAAAACACCCAAAACATGACATTCCTCTCTGGATTAATCGATTAATTCGTCCATTAATCGATGAAAACCAGTGTTAATCGATTAACAGCTCAAATTAATCGATTAACTGGGTCTGGTACTGGTTTAATCGATTAATTTGAGTTTTAATCGATTAAACCTGGCAAGTTTGGATTCCTAGCCATTGCCAACGGCTCTTTTGACCCTTATTCACTTCTATATGACCATTAGACATGCTTGGTTATAAATAGGGACCTCCATTTCACTTCTACTCACTTCTATCTCTTGAAATCAAGCTTTCTTGCCTCATTCTATCAATCTTGCCTTCTTCTCACTTAACTTGTCCTCTTAAATCTTCTTGTTACTCTTCTAATTCTTCAATGGCCTCATCTTCTCGTGCAAAAATCCCCACTAGAAGAAGATCTGCACCCTCATCTCATCCCCGTCCTAATTCTGTAGAAGGATGGATCTCTGATGCAGACGGCCGACAAGAATTTCTGTCCTATTAGAAGGAACGTGCTATTATTTCTCCTAAGTTCCTTATTGGTGAGCAGTTCATTAATAGGGGATTCAAATTTCCAAATCTCCTTGAAATTCAAGGAGTTCTCCCTTTCATCCAAATGCAAGGTACGTATTATCCTAACTTAGTTAGGGTATTTTACTCTAGGTTCAAATTTAGAGATCAAATTGCTACCTCTCAAGTAAAGGGGGTCACAATTATTCTTGATGATGATATTTGGGAAAACATTGCCCACTTTCCTATTAGAGAAGATGCTATTAACGTGTATGGTGAGTTAGATGATTTTGACAGGATCTTAGCTTATCGTTCTTTTCTGCAAAATCCCTCCATGGAGATTGGGCGTCTCCTTCTAGCTGGACCTTTGAAGAAGGAGGAACGCATGATTTTACATCTACTTGTCTGGATCTTATGTCCTCGAGCTACGAATCATGCTCAATGTTCTTCAATTGATCTTCGTATTATTCATGCCATAATGAATAATGAGCCTTTAGATTGGGGCGTTCTTGTCACCATGACTATGTTAAAAGCCAAACGCCATCCCACCTTCAAAATTCCATATGCTCTCCTTGTCTCTCGCATCCTTGAATACAAAGGAGTAAATGTCGAAGGTGAACAAACAGTACGAACAAATAACTTGAATCGTATGCTAGACAACACATTGATCCAACTACAAATGGTGTGTGTCAACGATATTTATATTCACAAGGATGACGTTCCAAACCAAGGTGACGATAATGAAGATTCTGATGAAGATATGCCTCCTGCTGCTGAGCTTCCCTCTGATCAAATCCAAAGTGTTAGAACTTCCTCTACTCATCATGAAACTCGACAATCCATGGAAGACATGTTATCTGATATGAATCAGAGGATGCAGGCATTCTTCACTCTTTCTGGAGTACGACATGAAGAAATAATTCTCCGTATATCTGATGTAGATGATAAAGTGTGTCATTTAGAAAATAGATTTGATGCACACTTTCATAGTGATGATAGTGAAGAATTTTAAATTTGCTTTTTATTTGTAATGTATTTTTCATTTCTGAAATAAAATGTGGTGTTCTGTTAATGCTTTGATTGAGGGGGAGTTATCTCCAAGTTATGCATATTTTGAGGGGGAGCTCTTATGATTGTTATAGAAAAATTCTTTTTGCTTATAATTAAAATAGGGGGAGAAATATTTAAAGCCTACTATGATTGATTTTAAATATTATCTGGTATGTTTAATGTGTTTGTTAGTATTACAGATAAAACAGGTTATTACAAGGCTTTAAAAGAAAATTTTGATCATCATCAAAAAGGGGGAGATTGTTGAACATTCAAGGACTTGATGTTAGACTTGATGGACATAAAGCTCGTTGATTTTGATGATGATTCAAGAACACAAGAACGTAGAGAGTTGAAGACTTGTTTTATAATGTAATAACTCTGTTTTGATTAGATTGAGTCTGTAATATTAGAGTTTGAGATAGCCGGTACATAGTCTGCACCTTAGAAGCTTCAAAAAGCTCAATTTTATCAAAGTGTCTTGGCTTTAATCGATTAAATGGTGAAATAATCGATTAAAACAAGTGAGAAAAACCATTTTCCGTATCTCGCCATCGGTTTAATCGATTAACACACCTGTTAATCGATTAACAGCTCGTTAATCGATTAACAGTGTCTTTTAATCGATTAAAACAGAGAGTTTTGGGGTTTTGTTGATTTTGGCTCTGTAATAATCGATTAACACTTCATTTAATCGATTATTTCAGTCAGATTTTGATTTTTAACTTCAAATCAACCCTATTTTTGAAAACCTTAATTCCAAGACTCCTAGTTTCGAAAATCCCAAATCCCAAACCCTAATTTCTCTACTTAAGCTTCTCTATGGCACTCAGAAAAGAAGAACAACCTTTTTCATACAAAAGTTAAGTGCTGTGAGTGCCAGAGAACTGTTTGTTGCAAGAAAAAGGGGCTTTTGGAACCTGGTGTGGGCTAGAAGCGATAAGAATCACTAAGTGGAGTTCTTAGTGGATTGTGTGCTATGCCGTCTCTAGGGAAAGTTGTTCTTCATCTCTTGTGGATTTCAAGAGAGGTGTTTTCTTTACTTTATCTTTTCCATTGTAATCTGTTTGTAACAACTGTGATTATAGTGACAGCGTTAATCCTCTGTTTGAGTGATTAGCAATTGGACGTAGGGTCTTTTGATCCGAACCAGTATAAATCTCCTGTGTAAGATTCTATCTCTACTCTATTTACATTTACATAGTTTTTAATCGGTAAAATTTGGGGAAAATTTTGAAAACCTAATTTTTGTTAAGAAACCAATTCACCCCCCTTCTTGGTTTTTGTCCGACCACGCGAACATTCCGCTGCGCGATTCTAACATACCCCTCCTGAAAGTGATGAAGATCTTATTGAAATACTCTGGCAAAGATCTTATTGATTTGATGAAGTCAAAGATAAAGTCAAAGTCAACTTTGTAGCGGTCAACAGTCACTTAGATAAAAGAATAGAGGGATTAGTGTGTCCGCAGCTATGCTTAGGTATAATCATTTTTATCTTTTCTGCTGCATGAGGTTTCTTCACTTAAAAGATTTTGCAAAATGCCTCTAAAAACGTTTAAGCAGTTAAAAACAAAGTATTTTAACAAAATCTTTCTTAAACAAGATTTTAATTGATATAATTTTGAAATAACCGGTTGTTTTCATTAAAGAAAGTTTTGAAAACCTTCTGTCAGTGTTTTAACTGATAAAGCTTCGAAATAACCAATTAAAATCACTTAAAATCTTAAGAGAAGCATTTTTGCAGTATTTTAATCGATACAACTTGGTTTTAATCGATTAAATCCACTTAGTGTTCAGGATGATCGATCAGAATGCAATTATGACCGATCAGAATCAGATATGATCGATCAGAATTGAGTTATGACCGATCAGAGCTTTTTCAATCGATTAAACACACGTTTCAATCGATTAAAACAACTTAGAAAATTTCTACACAGTGTTTTATTTGATTAAAACTTATTTTTATCAGTTAAAATCACTTGGACAATTTTACAAGAAAGTTTTGCAGTATTTTAATCGATTGAATCACGAAACAATCGATTAAAACAAATTAGAAGATTTTTTTGTAAAGAGTTTTAATTGATATAAATGTTGTCGTATCGGTTAAAACAAATCTGTTAAAGAATCAAAAACGTTTTAATGGATTAAAAGAAGTTTTAACAGATTAAAACTACACTTTTAACAGATTAAAAGATTATTTTAACAGATTGATTAAACCAGCAGTTTTGAAAATCTTCTATAAAAACAGATTGGCTTGAACTTTTTAAATATCATCGAATATCAATCTTTTACACATCCTTTAGCAATCAAGCAAGCAAACTTTAATACTCTTTCAAGAAAGATTCGCGCTAGTTTTTGTGAAGTTCTTTGAAATTCTTTCTTGAGGCAAATTGCTTTCTTTTGGAGAAGAAACACTTACTACAGAATTGCATAAAACTGGTTTGAGCATTCTAGTTTCTTCTTTTCATTTCTTTTCATTCTTTTACTATATTGTTTGGTGCCTGGAATTGTGGGCACTGGTTTCTCTGCAGCTGGAATTTGGTTGTAGAGGTTGTCAAGAACTGGAATTTGGTTCTTGGTGAAAGGTTAGGTGTAGGAACTGGAATTGTGGTTCTTGTGGTAGATTAAGTGTAAGATTGTAATCTATAAAACATTTGATCTAGTGGAACCCAACTGAAATTTGGCTGGAGACTGGACATAGCCCTGGTATTGGGTGAACCAGTATAAACACCGGTGATATCTTTCTAAACCTTTCTCCTCTTTTAATTCTGTTGCTGCATTTATTGTTGATTGATTGCTTTCTGATTCAAGAACAGATCTGAAATCTTATTTTTACAAATAGATAATCTGTTAATTGCGAAAATATTTCAAAGATCAATTCACCCCCCCTCTTGATCTCAGCCTTCTTTTCTAACAATTGGCATTAGAGCGAGGTTCTTGAGAGTTATTCATGTTTTTCGATCCATGGCTGAAAACAGATTACCGTTTTCTGAGGGAGCTTCTATTAACAGACCTCCACTGTTTTGTGGAACAGATTATCCTTTTTGGAAAATTAGGATGAAGATCTTTATTGAGTTTATTGATAGAAATGTTTGGGATGTAATTGCTAATGGCCCTTTAATTACGTAAAAAGAATGGTCCAGTTTAAATGATGAGGAAAAGAAAAAAGTTCAAAATGATTGCACTCGCTAAAAATATAATTACTTCGCACTTAACATGGATGAATTTTTCAAGGTCTCCCAATGCAAATCTGCCAAGGAGATGTGGGATGTTCTTGAGGTTACTCATGAAGGGACAGCAGATGTAAAGAGAGCCAGAAAGCATACTCTCATAAGAGAATATGAGCTGTTCAAAATGCAAACTAGTGAAAGCATTGAAGATGTGCAGAAGCGATTCACTCACATCATTAATTATCTAATGGGCCTAGGTAAAACCTTTGATAAAGAAGAATTAAATATTAAAGTCTTGAAATGTCTTGACAGGTCATGGCAGCCAAAGGTCACAGCAATTTTAGAGTCAAAGGATTTGTCCGTCATGACAACAACTTCTTTGTTTGGCAAACTCAGAGAAGAAAAGCAAAAGTATAACACTCAAAGTTGAAGAAAGAAATCAAGAATCACAGGAGGAAAGTGAGAATCTTGGACTGCTTGTTAGAAAATTCAACAAATTTCTCAAGAAAAAGATTCAAGACAAGGAAAAACATAAAAGGTATGAAAAAAAAAATGATTCTTCTAACTTTAAATGCTATGGTTGTGGTAAGCAGGACCATGTAAGAATGGAGTGCCCAGAAAAGAACAAATATAATGACAAGAAAGAAGAGAAAGTCAAAAGAAGAGCCTATGTAGCATGGGATGACAATGACACTTCATCAACAGACAATTCTGATAATGAAGAAGCCAACCTGTGTCTAATGGCAAATCAAAACCTTCAATCCAGCAGTGTAAGTTCTAATTCTTCTTCAAATTTAGTGAATTATAATTCATTACAAGAAGCATTTAATGAAATGCATGAAGAGGCTAAGAAACTGCAAAAAGAAAATGATAGGCTAAAAGGATTGAATAATTGGTTAGTAAATAAAGTAGACTCTCTTGAAAAGAGAATTCTTGAAGATGAAACTGATTGTGATTTCTTAAAATTAATTCATGATAATTCTGATTGTGCATGTATTAAACCCTGTAATAATTGTTCAAAATTACAAAAGAAAATTGATTTTTTATCACAAACCGTTTCAAGGTTTACACAAGGTCAAGCTAATCTTGACGTTTTACTTGGGTCACAAAAACTAATTTTTGACAAATCTGGAATAGGATTTAAATCTAGGATGAAATTCAGAAAAACAAATGTAAATAGGAAATCATACTCTGTGATTAAATGTTTTTACTGCATGAAAAGAGGTCATTCAGTAAAATACTGTAGAATTAAAAAGTATGTTATTCCTAAAGGTAGAATGAAATGGATTCCCAAAAATAATTCATTTCAAATAACCTGATTGGACCCAGTAATTATAAAGGGTACCAGAAACATGCTAAATCTGTTTTGCAGGAACAAAATCTGGGAGTCCCTTGGTATTCAAAACAGCAAATCAGGTTCTGCTTTCATAAACTGATTGTTTTAATTGATATAAAACAGTATTAATCGATTAAAATAACTTACAGAGGATATCAGAAAATCTGTCCGTACCGTTTTAATCGATTGAAATGCGAATTAATCGATTAAAATGTTCTCAGGATTTGAGTTTAGCTGTTTTAATCGATTAAAAAGAATTTATATCAACTAAAAACACTAAGATGTCAAAATTAATCGATTCTTTTTGCGTTTTAATCGATTCAAATTCTGTTATCATTTTATTAATTTCATCTTGTGCAAGACTAATCGATTCCTTTATGAATTAATCGATTATTTCACTGTAGCATTTTCAAACCTAGTATTAAAAATCAAATTAATAGGTTAATTAGTTGGTTAATCGATTAATTTGTTTCTAAAAATTAGTTTTATAACATCCAATTGAAAATTGGTAAGCAAATCAAAGTCAAAACCCCAAGTTTTTATGGTAATCAAAATCTGCATAATGCTTTTAAATATTGTTTGACCAAGTCAAACATCTTCCCAAGAACAGTTTAGCTGATACACCCACTGTCCAAGAATCTGTGCATGTGTTCTCAGTCAAGGGGACATATGCTATTAAAGTTGATTTTGCAGGTTCTGTCTAAAGTAAACTGCAATTCACAAAAATTGACATCTGTGAATTTTCAGTTTGCTCCTGTGTAGCTCTTTACTCTCAGTCTTATCTTCCTGGTTCAAAGTGTTCCTCTCTTCTTTCCTTTTACACACGTCTCTGAAACCCTTCTCTCGAAAATACAACAAGATGCCGAGAAGATCTAAGTCAAGAAAGAAGCAAAAAGGGAATCTTCCTCTCGCCGCAAATCCCGGTGGCCATCTCGGAAGCCTGGTTTGATGGAGATATAGGAAAGATGAACACCTTCATCTCTGAGTTCAGTCAGAAACAGATTGTTATTCCAAAATTTATGAAATTTAGGTGGCTGGACGAAGAAGGATTTACTAGTCTGAGAAGAAAGTTAAAAAGTCAAAAGCTGAAAACTTTCATGGAGTTTACTGGGAACATTCAACCTGATTTGGTTCTGGGTTTTTACTCCAACTTAACAAGAAATGGGTCTACAATCAGATCTCGGTAAAGGGAGTAAATATGGAAATTACTCCTGTTGTTTGGGAGCAAATTGCTGGCCTTAAGGATAGAGGTGTCAAAGTTTCAAGGGGGAATATTTCTGAGATTCCCGAGTTCAACAAGATTCAGCTTTTTCCGATCTTGCCTTAAGGATCCAAATGATTCGTAAGAATTCTAAATGCCGGAAAACTTGCACTTGAACATAGATTACTTGCTTTTATTGTGGCATGGATGCTTACTCCAAGAGGGAGTAATCATGCTATTCTTAATGAGGGAGATCTTGCCCTCATGTATTGCATTTTTAACAATGTTCGGTAAATCGGGTGTATGTGATCAAAGATCACATGTTGAAAGCTAAAAGGTTGGCAGATTTCAAATTGCCATATGCTATGTTAATTAATAATTTCTTTAGATATTTTGAAGTTGATCTTTCTGGGAGAGCATAGAAACCCCCAAGGCATCAAATGAAATTGACGACTCCACCCTAAGAAAAATGGGATATATAAAAGTTGATGATGAATGGATCTCCAAAATTGATGTTGGGATGTCTCGAGGGTGAGGAAGAAGATGAAGATGAAAATGAACAAGGCCAAATTCCTCCCTCTCCAGTTGCTGCAGAGGTTCCTGAGTCAACCAGATGGTCAAGCCTCATATGAGAATATGGAAATTATTCCTTACATGGAGCAACCTGACCGTGGGACTCCTTTATCTCAGCTTTGAAAGAACAATGCTTTCTCAAATGGTCGCTGTGCAGGAAAATCAGAGAAAGCATATGCAGTATGACATTCCAACACTTCTAGCAAACAAACAATCAATTCGCATCCCTTGGAAACCAAATTGCTGATATCTACACCAAGCTGGAAGATATGCAGCTGAACCAAGGAAACTGGGATGATTGATTTAATGGATTAAAAGGGTCCCTTCTTATCTTATCTTTTATTTCTTATTTCTTTTGATGCTAATTTCAATTTCTGGTCTGTAATATTTACTGGTTGTATACCAGGTACAATCTCTTTAGCTTTGATCAATATAATGTAGGTTTTAAATCGAATCAAACTAGTCTAGATAGAATTCAACATAGATCCCTGATATTTTTAGTCGATACAAAATGGTTTTAATCGATCAAATCGATTAAAGGAAACACTTTCACAACAAAATAATCGATTAAACTTCAGTATCAATCGATTAAAATCTATATAAACAAGTTTACATCAGTTAAATTGGCTAAATAAGATTTTATCCTGATTTTGATGGATCTATTGGTTAAAATCTAAATCGATGTAGTTGATATTATTGTAAAACATCCTTCTAAATGATCGGTGTTACAAAACTTACACTGGATTAGACATGATAAATTCGCATAAAACATTACTTAGTTTGCAAAACTGGTTGTTTTAATCAATAAAAAATCTTTTAAATCGATTAAAAGAATTTATACAACATTTTTATTTACTGTTTTAATCGATTAAATGTCGAATTAATCGATTAAATGCACTTAGGTTTCATACTTTCAAAGTCCTTCACTGTTTTAATCGATTAAACCTTTATTTCAATCGATTAAAATCATTAAACAAGAACTTTTTAATCGATTTTGTCCTCGTTTTTAATCGATTTTTATTCTGAAAGAAAAATTAAAGGCTTTAGTTAATGGTTGTTCTTGTAACATGCTACTAAAGCGTGATTCCCTTATCTTTACACGTGTTAATTGTATTCATTACAAACGTGTTAATGAAGATAAGTTTGAATCAACTTTGATTGATCTTTACATGAGAAAAACATCGTATTCATTTTTTTTCTCTATTTTCAAAATCTCAAACTTATTACAAACCTTTGCATTGTTTGTCTTCTGATCCCTATTTTTGATGAAGTCAAAAGGGGAAGAATAGTTGCTTTACTGTTGATCAGAAACAATTTAGGATTATTTAGGGGAAACAACAATTTAGGGGGAGAAATAGGAAAATAATTCATTTTTTTCTAACTAATCTGTTTTATCAAGTGACTTCTCTTGCAGAGTTATTATTCAAAGTGGTGTTTGTCTTCATCAAATAGGGGGAGACTGAAAGTGATGAAGATCTTATTGAAATACTCTGGTAAAGATCTTATTGATTTGATGAAGTCAAAGATAAAGTCAAAATCAACTTTGTAGCGGTCAACAGTCACTTAGATAAAAGAATAGAGGGATTAGTGTGTCCGCAGCTATGCTTAGGTATAATCATTTTTATCTTTTCTCGCGCATGAGGTTTCTTCACTTAAAAGATTTTGCAAAATGCCTCTAAAAACGTTTAAGCGCTTAAAAACAAAGTATTTTAACAAAAGCTTTCGTAAACAAGTTTTTAATTGATATAATTTCGAAATAACCTATTGTTTTCATTAAAGAAAGTTTTGAAAACCTTCTGTCAGTGTTTTAACTGATAAAGCTTCGAAATAACCGATTAAAATCACTTAAAATCTTAAGAGAAGCGTTTTTGCAGTATTTTAATCGATACAACTTGGTTTTAATCGATTAAATCCACTTAGTAGTTCAGGATGATCGATCATAATGCAATTATGACCGATCAGAATCAGATATGATCGATCGAATTGAGTTATGACCGATCGAAGCTTTTTCAATTGATTAAAACACGTTTCAATCGATTAAAACAACTTAGAAATTTTCTACACAGCGTTTTAATCGATTAAAACTTATTTTTATCAGCTTAAAATCACTTGAAAAATTTTACAAGAAAGTTTTGCAGATTTTAATCGATTGAATCACTAAACAATCGATTAAAACAAATTAGAAGATTTTTTGTAAAGAGTTTTAATTGATATATACGTTGTCGTATCAGCTTAAAACAAATCGTT
This sequence comes from Sphenostylis stenocarpa, assembly GCA_963425845.1. Taxonomy (NCBI): domain Eukaryota; kingdom Viridiplantae; phylum Streptophyta; class Magnoliopsida; order Fabales; family Fabaceae; genus Sphenostylis; species Sphenostylis stenocarpa. The sequence continues at coordinate 15,763,728 of OY731402.1, read as the reverse complement.
AAAGAATCAAAAACGCTTTAATGGATTAAAAGAAGTTTTAACAGATTAAAACTACACTTTTAACAGATTAAAAGATTATTTTAACAGATTGATTAAACCAGCAGCTTTGAAAATCTTCTATAAAAACAAGATTGGCTTGAACTTTTTAAATATCATCGAATATCAATCTTTTACACATCCTTTAGCAATCAAGCAAGCAAACTTTAATACTCTTTCAAGAAAGATTCGCGCTAGTTTTTGTGAAGTTCTTTGAAATTCTTTCTTGAGGCAAATTGCTTTCTTTTGGAGAAGAAACACTTACTGCAGAATTGCATAAAACTGGTTTGAGCATTCTAGTTTCTTGTTTTCATTTCTTTTCATTCTTTTACTCGTATTGTTTGGTGCCTGGAATTGTGGGCACCGGTTTCTCTACAGACTGGAATTTGGTTGTAGAGGTTGTCAAGAACTGGAATTTGGTTCTTGGTGAAAGGTTAGGTGCAGTGAACTGGAATTGTGGTTCTTGTGGTAGATTAAGTGTAAGATTGTAATCAGTAAAACATTTGATCTAGTGGAACCCAAGCTGGAATTTGGCTCGGAGATCGGACGTAGCCCTGGTATTGGGTGAACTAGTATAAACACCGGTGATATCTTTCTAAACCTTTCTCCTCTTTTAATTCTGTTACTGCGTTTATTGTTGATTGATTGCTTTGTGATTCAAGAACAGATCTGAAATCTTATTTTTACAAATAGATAATCTGTTAATTGCGAAAATCTTTCAAAGATCAATTCACCCCCCCTCTTGATCTCAGCCTTCTTTTCTAACACCTCCTTCACTTTTAATAAATAAGATAATAAAAAGGAAGGATTAACTGATACGTCTTCCAATCAGAAGGATGGAGAGAAAACCGCTCATAATCAAGCTCTCCCCAACGGTCAATTCACCACAAGAGGACAATAAGCATCGGCCGTTGGTTATCAAAGTTAATAAGGAAGAGGGGGCAAGGACTTCTGTGTGATTATTTGTGCCTCATCCTTTCTCCTATGAATCAAATAAAACTGTACCGTGAAGATACGGGGAATCTTCACCAATAAAGGAGGACATCTACAACATAGTCGGCATTGGGGGCATGACTAGAAGCAAAAGGATATACTCCCCTAAGGAGTTACAAGAGGACGCCCCCAAGAATAAAGGGAAAAATAAACAGACCGAAGAAAGAGAAAATAAAAAATCCAAGGAGGAGACTGATGAATTACTCCAGTTCATAAGGCAAAGTGAGTATTCCATCATCGACCAACTCAATCATACACCTACAAAGATAACTTTATTATCTCTAATGATGAGTTCAGAACCGCACAGAAACGCCCTGATGAAGGTCTTGAGCGAAGCGCACGTACCTCATAGTATATCCCAGGAAAAAGGTGAGAGGATCGTCGATCACATCACGACTAGCGATCACCTCACCTTCACAGATGAAGAACTCCCTCCAGAAGGGTCGAGCCACAACAAGCCCTTGCATATCTCCATAAAATGCAAGAAGTATCTCATCGCTAAAGTTCTTATGGATGACGGGTCATCCTTGAACGTGATGCCCAAGTGCACACTTGACAAGTTGACTATTCAAGGAACCCTCATGCGCCCAAGTAGCACTATCGTTCGAGCCTTCGACGGATCTAAACGAGAAGTAGTGGGGGAAATCAACCTGCCAATCCAAGTCGGACCCACTATCTTCAACGTCGATTTCCACGTGATGGACATTACTCCAACGTATAGTTGTCTCCTTGGTAGACCTTGGATTCATGATGCTAAGGCAGTACCTTCAACGCGCCACCAGAAAGTCAAGTTCATAGTGGATGACAAACCTGTCACGGTCTAAGCAGAAGATGATATCTTGATCAGTGGACCGTCTACCTAACCTTATGTGGATGCGGTTGAAGAGACCTTTTAAACATATTTTCAAGAGCTTGAAATTGCCAAAGTAGAAAGACTTCTCGGTAATACGAAGGTAGCCTGCATGATGATGAAGCATGGTTACTATTTTGGCCAAGGACTCGGGGCAGACTCCCAAGGAATGAGGGAGCCCCCAAAATTCAAAGATAATCTTTTAAAGTATGGCCTAGGATATAACCCTACAAAGGGTCAAGCTGAAAAGAGAAAAGGGAAGTCTCCCCTCCACACACTCAAGCAAATTTTCCGAAGGGGAGGAATACAAGCGTCAAGAGCAACCCTAGTCATTAGGAGTTCTTTTTCCTTTCTTAAGGGATGTAAATCCAATGATTGTTAGAGATTATCCCCCGGGGCTAGCCCGACCCTGGGCATCTTTTGGGCACATATTCCCTAACTAATTAATAAAGAATACATTTCTTACCATTTGCTTCTTTTCTTGCTATTCATGACTAGACCTCGTAATAACCATGTTTAAGCAAACGTTAAAAAAAGAAGAAGAAGAGCGCGTCGAAATAATCAAAACACACCATCGCAATAATAATCAAATTGATTAATTAGAAACAAAAAATAAGGTTTTACCTCATCATAATAAAACCGTGTTTTCGCCAATATTGTGTAAAAAGGAAAATAAATAAAAAGAAGCCCATAGAAGCTGAAGGCTAAAAAAGAAAGGGCAAAATACCCAGTAGGAAACCCACCAAGGGGGCTACGCAAAAATTAGGGTCAACCCGCTAGGAAACTCGAACAAAAATAAAGGGTAGCCTAGGCAGTATGGGGAAATCAATCAGCCATAGAAAGCCCAAAAGGCAGTATGGGGAAATCAATCAGCCATAGAAAGCGATAGAAATGGGCTAAGACGTGAACCCTCAAAGTAAAACGTTTGTTTAAACATCAGCTTAAACACTCAGGCCAACCTTAGCCAGCCATTCTGACAAAACTCCTTCTAAATAAAAATTAGTCGTCTAAAACACAAGCCATTGAATAAATTATCCTCTTACTTCTTTTCTCTTGACCCTTACCATAACATTCTAATAATTAGTCAAAGAATATGGAGGCATATAATCAACAAGAGGATTGAAATCTCTAGAGAAAGGAAAAAACGCACCGACATGGCAAAGTGTGCTCCTCAAACCAGCAGTTATTCTTCGGTCACGTTAAGTCCGGAACGGTACAAACAAGTATAGAAAAACGACATCAGAAGGACCCCGTCTTCCAAAGACACACCAGTAGCGAGACCGCCTTCTCGTTGGCGAGAAGGCTGTCTCACCACTTGCCAATGGCAAGACTACCATCTCGACATTCTAGACGGTGGTCCCGAGCTTCGAAAAATCGAGATCGCCGTCCCAAATCCCAAACAGTGGTCCTGACCAAATTCAAAATTTTCTATATAAGGGGGCTTTTGGGTCAGTTCAAAGCATTTCATTCCTCCATCTTCATATACATTCTCATACATTCTTGAGTGTTTGTGCCCAAAAGAGAGGTTGGGCCCCCGACCCGAGCACATCTGCACCTTAGGCTCCTCTAGACTCTACCCAGCTCACGCCACAGCATCAGGCCAGGCTGGAACACATCAGGGGCTACTCTTGGCACCCCATGCTAAGATTAGACTTTGATATCCTGGCTGAGTTCAATTGGGAGGACGATGTGTAGGGCTACATCCAGAACGTCGGGTGGGACTTCCTCCTCCAGATCCCCCCGGCCCACATCTACAAGCAGGCCGTAGTGGAGTTTCTCGCCTCCATTACGATGATTGAGATGCCCATGATGTTCTCGGGTGTCCCTTCGGTGAGGATGGTCTCGTACTATATGAATGGGACCTATCGGACGACGACGTTGGACGAGTTCAACGTCGCCATAGGCTTCATACAGCCCGTGGACACCCTGACGCCGAAATATCAAGGAGTCATCTGTGAGCGACCGGCTGCCCTCACAACCAGTGAGATATGGGAGGATCTTACCGGGTCATAGATTCTACCGGCCCTGATGAAAGGGTCGGCACTCAGCCCTCCTCTCCGCATCTGCCACAAGGTGTTAGCAGAGACTATCCATGCACGGAAGAAAAGTCAGGGGAAGATTACCCAGCCTGACCTTTTCGTGCTGCACTGTATGCTTCATGGACGCCGGTGTAACCCTGGCTACTTCTTTCTGAGAGCTCTGAAGGACTTTGGGAGCCGCCCCGTCGAAGCCATCCTCATGGGTCGTCTCATCACCCCGCTGGCTGAGAGATGGGGGTGCCCCGGCGGGGAGGACATTTTCCCCACTCTCCGACCCGAGTACATTAGCAGATCCATGCTCGTCAACATGGGGATGCTTATCAAGCACAGGTCCCAGGTGGTCCTCCATCCTGCGCTCGCCATGACCTTAGATATCCAGGATTTGGAGGCGGCGCAGGAGATCCCGATGCTCCCAGAGTTCGAGCAGTAGCAGCAGCACAGGGATGACTTTCCTGGCATGCACCGTCACATGGACGACATCCGCCAGCAGCTGGACCAGATGTCCCTAAGGCAAGACGTCTTCGAGACGCGGCTGGAGACCATCAGCCAGAGACAGGAGGGGATGATTTAAGACCTAGGCATGATCACCTAGAATAACCTCGACATGATCCGGAGCCAGGAGGAGTTCCAGAGGAATATGTTTAGGTAGTTCCCTCCTCTTGGGCCGTCTCCAGGCTCGCAGTCGAGTCCGTCGACGTCTTAGGGATATAATTGTATTAGCATAATCATTGTACAAATTTTATCATATATAAATAAAATCTTTTGGTAAATTTGTTTGCCTTATTCTTTTTCCGAAAAAGCCAGCGTAACAAAAGATACTAAAAAGTAAAAAGGCTTACGCGCAATTCGAAAAAGCCAAAATCCAAATCGCGAAAAAAAAAGATAAACGCGGAAAAAGGCGAGATTAAATCCAAAACATTAGCCACTATCTTGCTAACAAAGAGGAAAAGGCAAACCAACAAAACGCCCACGTACTCAAGGGTGTTAGAATCACGTAGCGGAATGTTTGCGTTTACGGACAAAAATCAAGACGGGGGGTGAATTGGTTTCTTAAACAAAAATTAGGGTTTTAAAATTTTCCCCAAATTTCACCGATTAAAATGTTGTGTAAAGTAAATAGATAAGGGATAAAAGATTACACAATTGATTTATACTGGTTCGGATCAAAAGACCCTACGTCCAGTTGCTAATCACTCAAACAGAGGATTAACGCTATAATCATAGTTTACAAACAGATTACAAATTGAAAAGATAAGGTAAAGAAAACACCTCTCTTGAGTCACACAAGAGATGAACACCTCCTTTGAATCCACAAAGGATGAAGAACAAATTTTCCTAGAGACGGCACAACACACAATCCACCAAGAAACCCACTCAGTGTTTCTTATCCCTTCTAGCCCACATTAGGTTTCCAAAACCCCCTTTTTCTTCCCTACAACAAGTTCTCTAGCAGTCACAAATCTTAACTTTTGTATGAAAAAAGTTTTGTTCTTTTTGTAGAGAGCCTTAGAGAACCTTAAGTAGAGAGAATCGGGTCTAGGAATTGGGGATTTTCGAAACTTGATGAATTGGGAATATGGTTTTCAAAACTTGGTTCAATTTTGAATTTCAAAACACATAACAGACCCAAATAATCGATTATCTTAAGTGTTAATCGATTATTCCAGAGCTATTCTTGCAAAAAAGCAAGATAGGGCCATATAATCGATTAACAACCCATTTAATCGATTATTTTCCCCAGATAATTGATTATCTGATGATTTAATTGATTAATCCAGTGAGCATATATTGGAAATGGTTTTCTTTCTGTAATAATCGATTATTTTGTGGTTTAATCGATTATTCCAGTAACTTTTTGATAAAAATGAGCTTTTAGAGCTTTTAAAGAGTGGTCTATGTGCTAGCTATCTTGGACTCTAATATTACTGACTCAAAAATATAAAAACAGAGTTATTACATAAGATTACAAGTCTTCAAATCTCTAAGTCCTTTATTCTTGAATCATCATCAAAATCTACAAGCTTCATATCCTTGTATGTTCAACATTCATATCCTTGTATGTTCAACAATCTCCCCCTTTTTGATGATGATCAAAATTTCCTTTAAAGCCCTTTGTAATAACCTGTTTTATCTGTCACAGCTAACAAAAACATTAAACATACCAGACAACATTTAAAATTAATAAACATAAGAGGCTTTAAATAATTTCTCCGCCTATTTTGATTATGCTAAAAAATGAAAGCTCCCCCTCAATCAAAGCAAAAATAAAAATTTTTATTCCATAAAGCAAATTAATTACAAACAAGAAATACGTCAAAGAGATTAAAACTCTTCACTTTCATCACTGTTAAATTGGGCATCAAATCTATCCTCTAAGTTACATACCCTATCATCTACATCCGAAATACGTCGAATAATTTCCTGATGTCTGTAGACCCCTAATTTTGCCCGGCCTCTCAAAATAAAAGCTAGAGGAACTTCACCCGAAGATGGAGTTCATCCGGTCTCCCAAAACGAGAAGGACCTCCCACAACAAAAGACGGAGTTCACTCATTCACACAATAAAAGCCAAAAGAGACTTCCTACACAAAGACAGAGCTCGCCCGGCATCTTAATGAAGGCCAAGAAGACTTCCTATACGAAGATAAAGCTTCAACAGACACATATCGGCATCCACTGACGTCCAAAACAGGCAAGGAAAGCTTCCCGAGTCCCGAAACGCGCGAACCGGCCGTAACAAGTCGAGACGGCCGTCCCAGCTGGGACGGCCGTCCCAAGCCCTCGAGCTCAAGTGGGACGGCCGTCCCGGGTTCCCTGTGGGGTCCTGCACTGTGTAATTTTGCCATTTGGGACGGCTGTCCTAGCCCGGACGGCTGTCCCATCCAGACGGCCGTCCCAAAGTGCGCCAGCTGCGAAAAACTATAAATAGGAGGCTCATTTGCCACTTTTTCACACCCCAGACACTCCAGAGAGCTCTGAAACACTTTCTAAAACTCAGAGCACTTGTCTATTTCTTTCTTTCTCTTGAATGATCTTTCCGATTGCCTTAAATAGGTAACAATCGGTTAAGGAATTATATTCCGGCATTCGATTCTTCTTTAAATTTTTAGTGGGGTCGATCTTGTATTGGTGAGGAGAGTCTCGTGTAGAGAGAGGGGTTGCCAAAACGCATCCTCACAGCTCGAGACTCTCAATATCAAGCTTGCTACTGAGGTTCTTTTCAATTCTCTTCTCTTTTATTGCTTTATTTATTGTTTTATTTAGCTTTATTTATGCCATGTAGAATAAAATCATGTAGATAGCTATTTTGTCTCTTTTATTGTTTTATTTAGCTTTATTCATCATTTTATGCATGCAATATAGAATAAAATCATGTAGATAGCCATTTAATATTATAGGGTAATCGCGTAATTTCTCGTAGTCTTTACTTAAATGAATTAATCTGTCATAGGGAACCCGAAAGGGGCGTTGTGGGGTGCTAACACCTTCCCCACACGTAACTAACTCCCTTACCCAACTCTGGTTATAATGGCCAAGTGCGGTTTTTCTTAAAATCAACATTTTTTCCTTTTCCAATGTTTAAGGTCAAAACATTGGTGGCGACTCCATAAGAACCTCTTTTCGAAAACCTTTTAAAACAAAAACGCGAGTCTAAACCATCTTTTCGCGACCGCTCGCATAAACGTTTCGAGACGTCCTCCGGACGTCGAAAGGGACGGCGGCGACAGATGGTGACTCCACTGGGGAAGCTAGAGAGTTGATCCCATTTAGTGACAGATAAATTCAAACTAAGTAAAGATTTGAAATTACGCCTTTACCCTTCTATATGTTTTTATTGTATGACTTTAATAACTGCTGTATGATTATTTTCTGTAAATTGTTTGAAATATAAATTGCACACAAAACCCTTGCACACAACAGTCCCTCTATACCCGGGGGCAAGAGTGAATACCTATAGGGAGTGGGTGGCAGATACGATCGGTTAGTTGGCACACGGGCTACCGCCGTTGTCGGAAAACCACCAACTCAAGGTGATAACTCTCTTCTTTTGGTCTAAGGGTGTCGCCACGGAGTTCCGTGCATGACCCGAGGATCGATGGATTGAGAGGTCCCTATAATGGGGGCACCTTGGGGACCTTTGGCCTGGTGAGAACAGCTAGAACCACCTAAACCAAGCACGTTTCGCAGGAAAACCCTACCTCGTGATTAAATAAGCGTGGCTCGCTCGTGGATGTACGAATTGTGTGTGCATACGTTTGCTGCATTTGTATTGATGCATTAGCATAGGGTAATCATACAACATAAAAAAAAAAAGTGAAAAACCCTAAAAATCATAAAAAATATAAAAACCAGTTAAAACCATAAAAATACCTTTTTACAAAATTCTTGGCAAAGTCGTATCATTCATACCGCATCATCCAATGAGTGGTAAAACCAAGAGAGAAAACCAATGCATTAAGAAAAGTATGCATAAACATCATCATAAATAAAATCTCTCATACATAAACACATTCATCCTAGGGCATATTTATTCCACGCTAATCATTTAAAATAAAAAGTTATAATAAGAATCATTAAAATCATTTAGAAGGTGGTTGGTCTTCCGCCCGTCCTCACTCGTGCTCAAAAGGCTAAGAAGATGGAACAACTAGAAGAACAAAACCGAAAGCTCACCGCCGAGCTTACTACACCGAAAGAGCAAATGGCTCAAATGTTAGAAATGATACATCAACGTAATCTCCATCAAGAGGGTCCTCGAATGGACAAGCCTCTCACCAGGAAGAAGAAGAGGAACCTCGAATGAGCATGATCAATCTGGTACAAGAGCAGTACATATTCATGCTCCCGAAGTATCAAAACAACAAATCACTCGCTCTTGAAGAGAGGCCGAGAGCCATGGAAGGACACAATTTTGATATAAAAGAGGCGACTGATATGTGTCTCGTTAAAAACATCCAATTCCCTAATAAGTTCAAAACTCCGACTTCCCGAAATACTTAGGAATAACTCTGCCCCAAAAGCCATCTTACAATGTACCGCCGTAAGATGGCCGCATATGCCGATAATGAGAAACTCTTGATCCATTGCTTTCAGGAGAGTTTAGCCGAATCGGCCTTAAACTCGGTATATGCAACTAGAAGGGAGCCAAATCCAAACCCGGAGACACCTGGCGGATGCCTTTCTTCGTCGATATAAATACAATATTGATCTCGACCCCCGAAAGAGCAGCATTTACAACTATTAAGCAAGAAAGATGGTGAATCCTTCAAAGCATATGCCCAAAGATGGAGGGAATTGGCAAGCACAAGTGGAACCTCCTTTATCCGACAAAGAGACTACATCCATGTTCATCAATTCTTTGACGGGTCCTTATTATGACAAAATGATAGGGAACACATCGACACTCTTCGCAGATGTAGTCATTATAGGAGAAAGAGTAGAGCAAGGTCTCGAAGAACGGAAGGATTGCACAGCGAGAACTCCTCCAACTCCTCTACTCCATTCATTAAAAAGAACCTCTGGAAAAAGAAAGAAGGAACCGTAAATGCAATCAACTTGGCCATTCCTTTTTCCTCCTCTCAGCAAACTAAGTCACGTAGACCAGAAAGGAAGTTCACCCCAATACCCACTTCTTATGCAAGCTTGCTGTTAAAATTACTAGACGCCAAGCTCCTCGTACGCATCCCTCCCAAGAAGATGGAGCCACCATATCCAGAATGGTATAAGCTTAATGAAAAATGCAACTATCATTCGGACGCTCCAGGACATTCTACAGATAACTGCATAACCTTGAAGCATAAGGTCCAAGATTTAATAGATGCGGGATGGATTACCTTTGACGCATCTACTCCAAAGGTGGACGACCAGCCCTTATCAAAGCCCGAGTAAAAGACGGGATAAGGGAGACCAGCATATTAGGGCTCATCATTTTTACTTTTTTGCAATAAACATAAAGAAATAATAAAAGCTTCCGATGTATTTCTCGTGATCCTTGTCCATGATCATGAGATTTTTGGTTAAATTGGGCTTTGTAAATATTTTCTTTTATCAATACAATGAGGCATTTTTTTAATATCCATATTCTCTCTCATTCTTTTCTCTCTCATACATTTAATAAAAGAATCTAAAACAAAGCATAACCCATACAGTCATGTCTGTGATTGAAAACTCCTTGGAAGATCTGAAAGCTGAAGACGAATGGATTGAGTCGAGCAAGTGAGGAGGGGACCATTTCCCGGATATGCAAAGACTGTTAGAAAAAGAAGCTCAATCAATACAGCCCCATCAGAGAGAAAACCGAGGCTATCAATTTGGGATCAGAAGATGATAAGAAAGAAGTAAACATCGGTACCCAAATTAATAATGATGTCGAGGAAAAGTTAATACAATTACTAAGAGAATATATGGATGTGTTTGCTTGGTCCTACCATGATATGCCTGGGATTGACAAGAGCATAGTAGAGCATCGGTTACCAATAAAAGAGGGATTTCGACCGTTAAGCAAAAACTCGAAGAGTAAAACCGTAATGGTCCTTAAAAATTAAAGAAGAAGTAGAAAAACAATTGGACGCCAATTTTCTAATTGTATCAAAATACCCTGAATGGTTGGCCAACATTGTGCCAGCTCATAAAGAAAAATGGAAACATCGAGTATGCGTAGATTACAGGGATTTAAACCGTGCAAGTCCGAAAGATGATTTTCCCTTACCACATATCGATATGCTGATAGATCATACCGCTACAAATACTCTCTATTCTTTCATGGATGGATATGCAGGGTATAACCAGATTAAATTGGTTGTCGAAGATAGAGAAAAAACTTCCTTCATTACACCATGGGGTACATTCTGCTATAGAGTAATGCCTTTTGGACTCAAGAACGCAGGGGCCACTTACCAAAGGGCTATGGTCACGCTATTTCATGATATGATTCACAAAGAAATCGAAGTATATGTGGATGATATGATCACCAAGTCCAAAAACGAAATAGATCACCTCCAATACTTAAAGAAGTTATTCAGTCGACTTCGAAAATACCAGATTAAGCTTAACCCGGCTAAATGCACATTCGGAGTACGATCAGGAAAACTCCTGGGGTTTATTGTTAGTAAAAGAGGAATTGAGGTGGACCCTGATAAAACAAAGGCAATCATAGAAATGCCCCCACCAAGGACAGAAAAAGAAATCAGAGGGTTCTTGGGCCGAATAAACTACATCGCACGGTTCATCGCGCAATTAACAGACAAGTGCACACCTATCTTCAAGTTATTGCAAAAAAACCAACCGAAAGTTTGGAACGATGAATGTCAACAAGCTTTCGAAAAAATCAAAATGTGCCTAACCAATCCCCCGATACTGGTACCACCTGTGGAAGGAAAGCCCCTGATTCATTACCTTTCAGTACTCGACGAATCCATGGGATGTGTACTCGGTCAACAAGATGATACGGGTAAAAAAGAACAAGCCATATATTACCTCAGTAAAAAATTTCTAAACTATGAGACTCGTTATACACCACTCGAAAAAACATGTTGTGCATTGGTGTGGGCAACTCAACGTCTTCGACAATATATGGTCGACATACAACTTGGTTGATTTCCAAAATGGACCCAATCAAATATCTCGTTTGAAAAACCCGTTTTGACCGAAGGATAGCCGGATGGCAAGTACTCTTATCGAATTTGACATCGTTCATGTTACTCAAAAAGCTATCAAAGGAAGCCCTTTAGCAGATTATCCGGCACATGGACCAATAGACGAATATCAATCCCTACAAGATGATTTTCCAGATGAGCACATAATGCACATCCAACATGAAGAACTAGAGAATAATGAGTGGATCATGTTCTTCGATGGAGCTTCAAATTTACTAGGACACGGTATCGGAGCTATTTTAATATCTCCCGAAAAGAAGTATATACCAAGAATAACCAGATTAAACTTTGATTGCACAAACAATATGGCTGAATACGAAGCTTGCGCTCTAGGTATTCAAGCAGCTTTAGATCATGGGGTAACTAGACTCAAAGTATTCGGTGACTCTTCCCTTGTTATTTACCAACTCAAGGGTGAATGGGAAACTAAAAATTCCAAGTTAATCCCTTATCCGGAACACATTCGTAACATGACTTCAAAAATGGAAAACATCAGCTTCGAGTATGTCCCTCGGGAAGACAACCAAATTGCAGACGCACTGGCAACATTATCATCCATGTTCACATTAGAACAAGAACATGAGATGCCCGTCATCCAAGTCAAAAGGTACAATAAACAGGCCTTTTGTATGACGATAGACAGTGAAAAAGGTGAAACCCCTTGGTATCATGACATAAGGCAATACTTAACAAAGGGTGAATACCCCGAGGGAATCAGTGATAATGATAAAAGGATTATTCGGAAAAGGGCCGTAGGGTTTATGTTGATAGGAGAAACCCTTTATAAAAAGAACTTTGACTCCACTTTGCTAAGATGCGTCAATCTCAAAGAATCTCAGAAACTGATTAGGGAAATACATGAAGGAGCTTTCGGGACGCACGCTCCAGGGCATATCATGGCTAGGAAAATCCTCAGGGCAGGATATTTTTGGTCCACAATGGAAAAGGACTGTCATCAGTATGCCAGAAAATGTCACAAATGTCAAGTACATGCGGACAACGTGCATGTTCCACCGGTACCTCTCAATGTTATGGCAATCCCATGGCCATTTGCCATGTGGGGCATGGATGTTATTGGTCCCATTGAACCTAAGGCATCCAATGGTCATCGATTTATTCTGGTGGCTATTGACTACTTCACTAAATGGGTAGAAGCTGCATCCTACGCGCATGTGACTAAAAAGATAGTGGTCACCTTCGTTCAAAAGAATATCATATGTCGATATGGTATCCCGCATCGTCTCATTACCGATAACGGGTCCAATTTGAATAATAAGATGATGGAAGAATTATGTCGAGATTTCAAAATTCAACACCATAATTCTTCTCCTTATCGGCCCAAAATGAATGGCGCGGTCGAAGCAGCCAATAAAAATATCAAGAAGATTGTTCAAAAGATGGTTAAAACCTATAGAGATTGGCATGAAATGTTACCTTTTGCTCTTCATGGTTATCGAACATCTGTACGGACTTCAACAGGGGCTACTCCATTTTCCCTGGTATATGGTGTGGAGGCCGTGTTACCAATAGAAGTCGAAATACCTTCCTTACGAATCATAATGGAAGCAAAACTAACAGAAGCCGAATGGGTTCAAAGTCGATACGATCAATTAAACCTTATCGATGAAAAGCGGCTGAATGCTATATGTCATGGACAAGCCTATCAAAAGAAGATCAAGAAGGCTTATGATAAAAAGGTCCACCCTCATACTTATCAAGAAGGGGATCTAGTTATAAAGAAATTGCTTCCAACCCGGAAGGATAAAATTGGAAAATGGGCAGCAAATTACGAAGGACCCTTTGTGGTCAAAAGAGCTTTCTCGGGAGGGACACTTATCCTCACCAATATGGATGGAGAGGAATTTCGACACCCAATCAATTCAGACGCGGTGAAGAAGTATTATGCTTGAAGACATTGCTCAAGATCCGTCGAGAATGAAAATCCGCAAAGGACGTTCCTGGGCAAAAGATAGGGTCCATATTCCTCACTAGGATACGTCCTAGGCAAAAAGTAGAGGTAAAAAAAAAAAAAAAGAAAGAAACTAAGAGCAATGGTTACTTTAGTCGAAAACCGAAAAGGCGGCTAAAGTAACATTCTTCCGTAGTAAGCAGCTCGCATAGTCTTTACTCTGGACTCAGGCATCTCAACTCGAAGCAATTAGGAGAACCAGGGGGCGATATCACTGACATGACTCGTTTAAGCCTATACAGAGATAGCCAACCCCGACCACCCATTCTTCTAAATACCTTTTGAAATCCTTCTATAAAAGAAATAAAACTTCTGCTCATTTATCAATAAAATTCCTTTTCATTTCCTTTCTCTTGACCAAATATTATGGAAATGCCTCTTTATTGATAAATCATAAATATGCGCAAAGACCTTTAATCAAAGATCAAGCACGCATCTAAAAAAGGGAAGCATAACAAAAAGAAAATAATAAATGCCTCGCTAGTATATTCTTAGGTAAAAACTAGGGTAGCCTCGCTAGATCGGAAATCCCAAAAGAATGATCTAGGCAAAAGATAAGGCAAAAGCCCCCTAAGATATTCTAGGCAAAAATTAAGGCAGCCCGCTAGATCGAAAACCCGCAAAGGGCGGTCTAGGCAAAAGATAGGGCTAAAATTAAAAGATGAGTAAAAGATGAGCCCATCATTATAATCATAAAGAAAGGAACCCATCGGCATATTCATGAGAAGCCAACTGGAGAAGGCCAGCTTACTTTCTAAATGCATCAAAAATAAATAAACAAATAGATTGCATTTAGGACATACACACACAAAGTAGTTGCATAATACGACTTTGTCAAAATCAAGAAAAATAATTTTCAAACAAGAATAATAAACATGCATATAAGGAGACTAGTCTCCATACTTGTGATTGAAAACAGAAGGCGCCAGAATCCAGTCTCCACCTGAAAATCAAAATCGCGAAAGGCAAAATCAAAACCGTTTCAGCAAGAATAAAATAGTTTCAAGGAAACTCGCTCTAACCTTCTACAAAAGAAGGTACAAAAAAAAATGGCCAACGGAAAAACTTGATCATCCCCAAGCGGATCCTTGCCTACTCCAGAGGCAAGACAAAAAGATTACCTCGCAACTCAGCTTCATCACTACATGAGTCATCAAGCACACTCATGCAAGAGTCTCCATTTCATAAGGACTACACAAGAGTCCATCGAAGAAAGCACAGAATTATATCACCCAAATCACTGGGGGGCAACAAAAAGAAAGAAGAGAAAAGCCTTTCATCCTCCAACAAAGGCCACGACATGAAAAAGTCGAAAGAAAATCCCCAAGAAGAGCACATCAAGAAAAATCTACAAAAGCAGAAAAGAAGAAATTTCCATCCCCAGGAGGCCAATAAAATTCCCCAGGGATCATTACAAAGAGAAGAGAAAATATATATCTTTCCATCTAACGTGCATAAAAGGCGCACATACAAACCCATTCCCCAAGTAGAAATAAAAGCATAAGACAAAAGTCAGTTCAAGCAATAAGGAGTCAAAAACTCCATTTTCCCTCTAAGGGGGCAATTCAAAAGAGATCTCAGTCAGAGCAATCAAATTCTCAAAAGAAAAAATTTTCACCTAGTGAACTTACAACGTAACTATCGTTTGCTCAAAATAAGCAAAGAGCTAATATCCCGGAGAAATGGGAAATCAACCTATGCCGTAAATGCAAGCCCAAAAGCATAAAAGTCTTCACCATTGCTGAAGCAATTGCCTAATTAAGAGGCACAATCAAAGTCCCCAATAAATTCCTGCCTAAAAGGCAACCAACAAAGAATCCTCGGTAAACCGGATGACTAAAATAGAAAAGTCAAAAAGAAAGAAAATCAATCATTCCTCATAGAATAGGCGCATGATCGGAGACAATAAGTCGCCGAAACTGGATGAGGGTTCGTACTCATCAATAAAAAAAAAAGAGATATACCAAAAATTTCATACCGGGTGGGGGTACATACTCACCTAAGCCTTGCGAAACGGGGCTTACCAAAAATTTCATACCGAGTGGGGGTACATACTCACCTAAGCCTTGCAGAACGGGGCTTACCAAAAATTTCATACCGGGTGGGGGTACATACTCACCTAAGCCTTGCAGAACGGGGCTTACCAAAAACTTCATACCGGGTGGGGGTACATACTCACCTAAGCCTTGCAGAACGGGGCTTACCAAAAACTTCATACCGGGTGGGGGTACATACTCACCTAAGCCTTGCAGAACGGGGCTTACCAAAAACTTCATACCGGGTGGGGGTACGTACTCACCTAAGCCTTGCAGAACGGGGCTTTACCAAAAACTTCATACCGGGTGGGGGTAGGTACTCACCTAAGCCTTGCAGAACGGGGCTTACCAAAAACTTCATACCAGGTGGGGGTACGTACTCACCTAAGCCTTGCAGAACGGGGCTTACCAAAAACTTCATACCGGGTGGGGGTACGTACTCACCTAAGCCTTGCACAACGGGGCTTACCAAAAACTTCATACCGGGTGGGGGTACGTACTCACCTAAGCCTTGCAGAACGGGGCTTACCAAAAACTTCATACCGGGTGGGGGTACATTCTCACCTAAGCCTTGCAGAACGGGGCTTACCAAAAACTTCATACCGGGTGGGGGTACATACTCACCTAAGCCTTGCAGAACGGGGCTTACCAAAAACTTCATACCGGGTGGGGGTACATACTCACCTAAGCCTTGCAGAATGGGGCTTACCAAAAACTTCATACCGGGTGGGGGTACATACTCACCTAAGCCTTGCAGAACGGGGCTTACAAAAAACTTCATACCGGGTGGGGTACGTACTCACCTAAGCCTTGCAGAATCGGGGCTTACCAAAAACTTCATACCGGGTGGGGGTACATACTCACCTAAGCCTTGCGTAACGGGGCTTACCAAAAACTTCATACCGGGTGGGGGTACATACTCACCTAAGCCTTGCAGAACGGGGCTTACCAAAAACTTCATACCGGGTGGGGGTACATACTCACCTAAGCCTTGCAGAACGGGGCTTACCAAAAACTTCGTACCGGGTGGGGGTAGGTACTCACCTAAGCCTTACAGAACGAGGCTTATAAAAAAAAAAAAAAAAAAAAAAAAAAAATCTTGCAGAACGGGTTCATACCGGATGAGGGTAAGTACTCATCAGAGCCTTATAAAAGGAGGCTCAAACCAGATAGGGGTTGGTACCTATCAAAATATTTATCATCCGGCGGATCAATAAGGAGCAGCATCCGAAGGGTAGCCGGGCAAAAGGGTTAACTCCTTCCCCTACCAACTAATTTTGTCGGCATATTAAAACCGACGAATTAGTTAGGCAGGCGAAGGGGGGGCAGCTGTAGACCCCTAATTTTGCCCGGCCTCTCAAAATAAAAGCTAGAGGAACTTCACCCGAAGATGGAGTTCATCCGGTCTCCCAAAACGAGAAGGACCTCCCACAACAAAAGACGGAGTTCACTCATTCACACAATAAAAGCCAAAAGAGACTTCCTACACAAAGACAGAGCTCGCCCGACATCTTAATGAAGGCCAAGAAGACTTCCTATACGAAGATAAAGCTTCAACAGACACATATCGGCATCCACTGACGTCCAAAACAGGCAAGGAAAGCTTCCCGGAGTCCCAAAACGCGCGAAACTGGCCAGAACAAGTCGAGACGGCCGTCCCAGCTGGGACGGCCGTCCCAACCTGCTCCAACCAGTTGGGATGCGCGTCCCGAAGTTGGGACGGCCGTCCCAAGCCCCGGCTCAAGTGGGACGGCCGTCCGGGTTCCCGGGGGTCCCAGCTGTGTAATTTTGCCATTTGGGACGGGCTGTCCCAGTCCGCACGGCCGTCCCATCCGGACGGCCGTCCCAAAGTGCGCCAGCTGCGAAAAACTATAAATAGGAGGCTCATTTGCCACTTTTTCACACCCCGAGACACTCCGAGAGCTCGAAACACTTTCTAAAACTCGGAGCACTTGTCTATTTCTTTCTTTCTCTTGAATGATCTTTCCGATTGCCTTAAATAGGTAACAATCGGTTAAGGAATTATATTCCGGCATTCGATTCTTCTTTAAATTTTTAGTGGGGTCGATCTTGTATTGGTGAGGAGAGTCTGTGTAGAGAGAGGGGTTGCCAAAACGCATCCTCACAGTTCGAGACTCTCAATATCAAGCTTGCTACGGAGGTTCTTTTCAATTCTCTTCTCTTTTATTGCTTTATTTATTGTTTTATTTAGCTTTATTTATGCCATGTAGAATAAAATCATGTAGATAGCTATTTTGTCTCTTTTATTGTTTTATTTAGCTTTATTCATCATTTTATGCATGCAATATAGAATAAAATCATGTAGATAGCCATTTAATATTATAGGGTAATCGCGTAATTTCTCGTAGTCTTTACTTAAATGAATTAATCTGTCATAGGGAACCCGAAAGGGGCGTTGTGGGGTGCTAACACCTTCCCCACACGTAACTAACTCCCTTACCCAACTCTGGTTATAATGGGCAAGTGCGGTTTTTCTTAAAATCAACATTTTTTCCTTTTCCAATGTTTAAGGTCAAAACATTGGTGGCGACTCCATAAGAACCTCTTTTCGAAAACCTTTTAAAACAAAAACGCGAGTCTAAACCATCTTTTCGCGACCGCTCGCATAAACGTTTCGAGACGTCCTCCGGACGTCGAAAGGGACGGCGGCGACAATGTCGTTCTTGAGAGATAGTGAAAAACTCTTGCATTCTTTGATTCATATCAAATAAGATATCTTCCATAGACGGACGGGATGTAGGATGAGCAGATGATGTCCCAGCAATATGAATGTTTTCAGCAGGCATTTCAGCAGCAAACATATCTTCATCAGAATCTTGAGCATCTTCAACCATGTTGGGAGCATCATCTTTGTGAACGTAAATTCCATTTACACACACCATTTGTAGCTGAGTGAGCATGCTGTCAAGAATTCGATTTGAATTTAACGTCCAGGCCTTTTGCTCTCCTTCAACATTTACTCCATTGTATTCTAAGATATGAGAAATAAGAAGAGCATATGGGATTTTAAAGGTTGGATGACGCTTAGCTTTAAGCATGGTCATAGTGACAAGATTACCCCAATCAATTGGCTCATTATTCATGATGGCACGAATAATGCGAAGATCAATAGATGAACATTGTGCATGATTGGTTGCTCGAGGACACAAAATCCATACAATGAGATGCAGCAACATGCGTTCTTCTTTCTTTAATGGTCCGACCAATAGTAGTCGCCCGATTTCCATAAGAAGATTTCAAAGAAAAGAATGGTATGCTAGAATGCGATTAAAATCATCTAAATCTGCTAGAACATTTATAGCATCATCCCTTATAGAAAAATGAGCAACATTTTCCCATATATCATCATCAAGGATGATGGTCACACCCTTGACTCTAGAAGTGACGATATGATCTCTATATTTAAAGCGTGAATAGAAGACCCTAACTAAATTTGGGTAGTAAGTACCTTGCATTTCTAAGAATGGAAGAACACCTTGTTGCTCAAGAAGATTAGGAAAATTAAAACCCCTATTTATGAACTGATTTCCTATAATAAATTTCAAAGTGATAATAGCCTTTTCTTTCCAGAAATTTTGGAATTCTTGTCTTCCTTCATCATCCGAAATCCACCCTTCAAGAAAATTTGGGCGAGGATGAGAAGTTGGAGCTGATCTTCTCCTTGTTGGAATCGTTCTATGAGAGAATGAAGCCATTTAGAATGAAAGGAAAGGAATATAAGGAATTTTGAAAGCAAGTGAGGCTTTGAGGAAACAAGAGAGCTTGAATGATTCAAGAATGCTTTGATTCAAGGTTTGGAGGTGTGTAGATGTGAATTGAAGCCTTCCTATATATAGAGAAACATCATAACGGTCATAAACGGCTAGATTTGGGAGAATTGAGGCAAAAATAGCCATTACAAACGACTAGTTTATAAAAAATGACGCAGAATAATCGATTAAATGCTTCTGATAATCGATTAAACTTTTAAGTGCACAGGATAATCGATTAATTGGTTCTGATAATCGATTAAATGGCCATTTTGATGCAGATAATCGATTATTTCTTCAAATAATCGATTATTCCATAGAGAAATTTTTGATTTTGGTAATTTTTGGTGGAGATAATCGATTATTTCCCAAAATAATCGATTATTCCAGAGAGATCATCAATTTTTCAAGGTTTAGACACATGATAATCGATTAATTCCCTATATAATCGATTATTACAGTACAAAATGTAAATATTGATTAGTTAAGCAGAGTTTAGATTATCTCTAATATTCCTAAGTCTCTTCTAAGATCATAGAATCTATCTTTGGGAAGAGGTTTGGTAAAAATATCTGCTAATTGATGCTTTGTATCAACATATTCAATTTTACAATTTCCCTTTCTTATATGATCTCTTAAGAAATGATGTGTAATCTCTATATGCTTAGTTCGAGAGTGCATTACTGGATTCTTAGTAAGATTGATTGCACTTGTATTATCACACATCAAAGGAATATTATCTAGAAAAATATTATAATCTTCTAGTTGTTGCTTCATCCATAGGATTTGTGCACAACAATTACCAGCTGCAATATATTCAGCTTCAGTTGTGGACAAAGCAACACATGGTTGTTTCTTAGAATGCCAAGATACTAAAGATGATCCTAACATATGACATGTTCCACTAGTACTCTTTCTATCAATCTTACATTTACCATAATCAGCATCAGAATATTCTATTAAACTAGGAGAAGCTTCAGATGGATACCATAAACCAGTTCCTGTAGTTCCTTTTAAATATTTTAAAATTCTTTTTACTGCAATTGAATGAGATTCTTTTGGACATGCTTGAAATCTAGCACACACACAAACAAAATGCATAATATCAGGTCTACTTGCAGTTAAGTATAATAGTGAACCTATCATACCTCTATACATAGATTGATTAATTTCCAAACCTGATTCATCCTTGTCTAAATAGCATGATGTTCCCATGGCTGTGTTAGCTTCCTTTGAAGTGTCAATTCCAAACTTCTGGAGAATCTCTTTGCAGTATTTGGTTTGAAATACAAAAATGCCATCTTTAAGTTGTTTAATTTGAAGTCCAAGAAAGAATGTTAATTCTCCCATCATTGACATTTCAAATTCACCCTACATTATCTTAGCAAATCCTTCACACAAATAATTATCAGTTGATCCAAAAATAATATCATCAACATATACTTGAACTAACAAAATATGTTCCTTTACTTTCGTAATAAACAGGGTGGAATGAATTTTTCCTCTAGAAAAGTCATTTGAAATTAGAAAACTACTTAATCTTTCATACCAAGACCTAGGAGCTTGTTTCAAACCATATAAAGCTTTCTTCAATTTAAAAATATGATTGGGATATTTAAAATATTCAAATCCAGGGGGTTGTTCCACATATACTTCCTCTTTGATAAACCCATTCAAAAATGCACTTTTAACATCCATTTGATGCAGTTTAAATTTCATCAATGAGGCATAAGTAAGAAGTAGGCGTATAGTCTCTAACCTGGCAACAGGAGCATAAGTTTCATCATAATCAATACCTTCCTCTTGACAGTAACCTTTGGCAACAAGTCTGGCTTTGTTCTTTGTTACATTTCCATCTTCATCAAGTTTGTTTCTAAATACCCATTTTGTTCCAATCACTTGATGATTTTCTTCAATTGGAATTAATTCCCAGACTTGATTCCTTTCAAATTGATTAAGTTCTTCTTGCATTGCTATGCACCATTGGTCATCTTTAAGAGCTTCCTCAACACTTTTGGGTTCAATCTGTGAAACAAAAGCTACAGACATACAAAAATTTGTCATATTTCTAGTTCTTACCCCTTTTGAGATATCACCAATTATATTGTCCATTGAAAGTCCTCTTGGTGATTGCCCCTCTTTTTCTAATTCAGTTGGTTGAGATGGCTCATTCTCATTCAAGTACATTTCTTCTAGAGCCTCTCTTATGTACTCATCATCACCTGCAAATTCTTTATTTGACTCAAGAGGATTTCCCTCAAGGTCTACAATTTCATCAAAGGTGACATGTACAGATTCTTCAATATTTAAAGTTCTTCTATTGAACACTCTATATGCTTTGCTAGTTAGTGAATAACCTAAGAAAATGCCCTCATCGGCTTTTGAGTCAAATTTTACTAAGTTATCTTTTCCATTATTTAAAATAAAGCATTTACATCCTAATATTTTTAAATGAGCAACATTAGGCTTTCTACCATTTAACAGTTCATAAGGAGTTGATTTTATAATTGGCCTAATAAGCATCCTATTCAATACATAACATGTAGTACTTACAGCATCAGCCCAAAAAATACTTAGGAACATTTGATTTATTCAACATTTTTCTAGCAAGTTCCTCTAGTGACCTATGTTTCCTTTCTACTACACCATTTTGTTGGGGAGTCCTAGGTGCAGAAAAATTATGCAAAATACCATTTTCCTCACAATAATTTTCAAACCATTCATTTTGAAACTCTCCACCATGGTCACTTCTTAACACCTTAATTCTTAAGTCTTTCTCATTTTGGATTTGCTTGACAAACTTCCTAAAGACCTTAAAAGCTTCACTTTTTAATGTTAAGAAAAATGTCCAAGTATATCTAGAAAAATCATCAACAATTACAAGAGCATAATAATTTCCACCAAAACTTTTTATCCTAGATGGACCAAATAAATCTAAGTGTAATAGTTCTAATGGTTTTGATGTGGAAATAACATTCTTAGATTTAAAGGATGATTTCACTTGTTTACCTTTTTGACATACATCACATAATCTATCTTTCTCAAATTTTAACTTAGGCAAACCAACAACTAAGTCTTTTGATATTAGTTTGTTTAATTGATGCATGTTTATATGAGCTGCTCTCTTATGCCATAACCATGGATTTTCTTCCTTAGCAACTAAGCATGTTATACTAGTGTTAGATACACAGTCCAAATCAATCAAATAGATATTATTATGTTTTGAACATCCACTGTGAAGATACCACATAGACTTTTTGGATTTTGAATTTTCCTACAAAACAAGACATGATAATCTTAGGTCCCCAAAACTTTTGGGCCCTTGGAGTTAGAGACAATCAAATTATTTCACTATAGGAACCCAAACATATTTTCCTTTCAGAACACCAAAATGTTTAATTCTACACTTATTTGAAGTATGACCATGTTTCATACAATAAAAGCATGCATTAGATGTAGTCTTTGAATATGATACATTTCTAACTTTTGAAGTTTTAGTTCCTTTTTCAACCCATACTCTTCTATTTCTATTTTTAGGCTTTTTCAATCGAACATGACATTTTTCTCTATTTTGAACAATAGCCTTATCCTTATAACTATTACTTATTTCCTTCTTAGCTTTATCAAGCAAATGGCTAAGTATATCAATATCATATTCATACTCTTTACATGATGCACATGCTATATTTTTATTATCATTTTCCTCTAAACATGCAGTTTTCGTTTTTAAGGTTTCCACCTCTTTTTCGGATTTATTTAAACACTTTTTCACATATTTATATTCATTTTTCAAGTCCTTAAAGGCAGTAAACAATTCTCCATATGCATTTTGTAAAGCATCATAATCATTTTCATCATCACTTGAGGAAGAGTCGGAATCACTAACCTCAAAATCGGAAGAGATGTTGTCATTTGCCATCAAGCAAATGTTTACTTCAATTTCCAAATCACTTGACCCCGAACTTGAGTCACTATCATCCCAAGCAATGTAGGCTTTCTTCTTGAAGAATTTATTGCCTTTATGTTCTTCATTTTTCTTGTTTGGACAATCAGTTTTTACATGTCCTGTTTCACCACAACCGTAACATTTAATATTTAAGGAAGTACTTTCTCTTACCTTTCCCTTACCTTTGAAGGGTTTCTTCCCTTTGACTTTCATGAACTTTGTAAATTTCTTTATCATAAGACTCAAATTTTCATCATCTTCATTTTTCGAGTCTTCTTCCTCCTTCTTGTTCTTACTCTTAGAAATTTCAGTTTTAAAGGCAAGGTTCCTCTCTTGATGTTGGCCTTCTTCATCGTTTAGCCTTCCAAGTTCAAGTTCATGTTCTCTTAGCTTTCCAAAGAGCACCGCCATAGACATGGTGGCAAGATTTTGGGACTCCGTGATGGCCGTCACCTTTGGTTGCCATTTCCTATCCAAAGATTTGAGAATTTTTACATTTAATTCATCAATATAAAAAATTTTACCTAGCCCGGTGAGATGATTCACAATATGTGTGAAATGCTTTTGAATGTCAAAAATCGTTTCTCCTTGTTGCATCCGGAACATCTCATACTCTTGAATCAATGAGTTCTTTCTTGCTCTTTTAACGTCATTGGTACCTTCGTGGGTTACTCTTAGCATTTCCCACATTTCTTAAGCACTCTTACAAACAGATATCCTGTAAAACTCATCAAGGGTTAAAGCAGATGAAATTATATTTCTAGCCCTAACATCATATTGGGCTTTTCTATTTTCTTCAGCCGACCATCTAGAAAATGGTTTTGGTACCTCTTATCCGTTTTCTGTAATTTTAGGAACAAAAGGTCCATTTAAAATTGCGTCCCAAACACCTTTCTCAACAGACTCCAAAAATATTCGCATTCTAACTTTCCAAAAAGGATAATTTTGCCTCGCAAAGAGTGGGGGTTTATTGATAGAAGCACCCTTGGAAAAAGTTTGATTTTGTCCGGCCATTTTCGAAAATTGAATGACTATCACAACAAGCTATGATACCACTTGTTAGAATCGCGCAGCGGAATGTTTGTGTTTACGGACAAAAACCAAGAGGGGGGTGAATTGGTTTCTTAAACAAAAATTAGGGTTTTAAAATTTTCCCCAAATTTCACCGATTAAAATTCTGTGTAAAGTAAATAGATAAGGGATAGAAAATTACACAGTTGATTTATACTGGTTCGGATCAAAAGACCCTACGTCTAGTTGTTAATCACTCAAACAGAGGATTAACGTTGTCACTATAATCACAATTTACAAACAGATTACAAATTGAAAAGATAAGGTAAAGAAAACACCTCTCTTGAGTCACACAAGAGATGAACACCTCCTTTGAATCCATAAAGGATGAAGAACAGTTTTTTCTAGAGACAGCACAACACACAATCCACCAAGAAACCCACTCAGTGATTCTTATCACTTCTAGCCCACACTAGGTTTTCAAAAGCCCCTTTTTCTTCCCTACAACAACTTCTCTAGCAGTCACAACTCTTAACTTTTGTATGAAAAATATTTTGTTCTTTTTGCAGAGAGCCTTAGAGAATCTTAAGTAGAGAGAATAGGGTCTGGGAATTGGGGATTTTCGAAACTTGATGAATTGGGAATAGGGTTTTCGAAACTTGGTCCAATTTTGAATTTCAAAACACATAACAGACCCAAATAATTGATTATCTTAAGTGTTAATCGATTATTCCAAAGCCATTCTCGCAGAAAAGCAAGACAAGGACAAATAATCGATTAACAACCCATTTAATCGATTATTTTCCCCAGATAATTGATTATCTAAAGATTTAATCGATTAATCCATTGAGCATATACTGGAAATGATTTTCTTTCTGTAATAATCGATTATCCTGTGGTTTAATCGATTATTCCAGTAACTTTTTTATAAAAATGAGTTTTTAGAGCTTTTAAAGAGTGGTCTATATGCTGGCTATCTTGGACTCTAATATTACAGACTCAAAAATCTCAAAAATATAAAACAGAGTTATTACATAAGATTACAAGTCTTCAAATCTCTAAGTCCTTTATTCTTGAATCATCATCAAAATTTACAAGCTTCATATCCTTGTATGTTCAACATTCATATCCTTGTATGCTCAACAAAGGGCGTCACCCAGAAATCCCCGACAACCAGCAAAGTCGGATGACCAATATCGAAAGATAAAAAACAAAGAATCCCCAGCAATCAACAAGCTGGATGGCTATCAGAAAAGCCAGAAATCAAAGAATTCTCGACACACCGGAAGACTCTACCAGAAAAAGTTGAAAAACAGAGTATGAACAAAATCATTTCCCATGGCACTGACGCATGAGCTAGAGTAGTAAGCTGCCACCACAACTTCGGGACAAGGAAGGTCCTGAAGATAGACATGCACACAGGCAAAACCTGCACATGAGCCAGAGTAGTAAGTCGCAATCAGTCCTACAAAGTGGACTTTCATACCAGATGGGGGTGCGTACTCATCAGGCCTTACAAAAGGGGGCTTATCAGACGAGGGTTCATACTCGTCAACACCAGATGGGGGTTGTTGCTGCCGTCAAAATGAGGTGGTCGGAGCGACGCGATGGTTTCGACTTTCCAATTTTTGCGTTTTTATTGGTGTGGTTACAACGC
This sequence comes from Sphenostylis stenocarpa, assembly GCA_963425845.1. Taxonomy (NCBI): domain Eukaryota; kingdom Viridiplantae; phylum Streptophyta; class Magnoliopsida; order Fabales; family Fabaceae; genus Sphenostylis; species Sphenostylis stenocarpa. Next base: position 15,737,766 of record OY731402.1, on the reverse strand, counting down.
ATTTAGGTTGTTCGATAACCGGGCTGAACCTAGGGGTGAGGTTTTCGAAAAGGCGCTCTTGGATTGTCCGATAACCGGCCTAACCCAAGAACTAATTTTGAAGGGTTCTTCTGGAGTCACCACTGATGTTTTTACTGGAAACATCAGAAAAGGAGTGAAAAGGCGTTGGTTTTCGAAAAACCAACTTTGGTCATTAGAACCAGAGTTGGGTAAGGGAGTTAGTTACGTGTAAGGGAAGTGTTAGTTCCCTTACGACGCCCCTTTCGGGTTCCCTATGATAGGCCAGCTACTGGAATAAATAAACCGGTGAAAATACGCTTTTACCCTTTATTTGCGGAATTTAAAGTTACGACTACATGGCCCTAATATCTACTGCGTAATTTAAAGGTGAAGCAGTAAAGAGAGAGAGAGAATGTAGAAACCTCCGAGGCTAGCTTTCTATTAACTTCTTGAAAATTAGGGTTCTTTTTGGTAGCCCTTCACTCTCTACAGCACCGGAAAACTCTAAAAAACGCTATAAAAACTCTCAGAAAACTCTGGAAATGCTTCAGAGGGGTACTAAGAAGAGAATTTTATGACGTGACAAGAAAGAGAATGGAAGAACTGTGTGAAATGACAGGAATGGTACGACTATTTACAGGGATTCGCGCCTATCAGGTCGAGACGGCCATCTCGTCTGACAAGGTCGAGACGACCGTCTCGCCATTCGGGACAGCCGTCTCGCCTTGCAGAAATGGCGAGACGGTCGTCTCGCCAAACGAGACAGCAGCTCTCGCCATTCGCAAGTGACGAGACGACTGTCTCGCCAAACAAGATGGCGGTCTCGCCACTTTCGCAAGGCGAGACGACGGTCCCGAATACGAGACGGCGGTCTCGACCCTAAAAGGCGAAAATCCTTATTTACATGCATAAAATCCCTCCTATTCTAATATGGGGCCTAATAGTCTCTGCTAATGGCTTCTCAGGCTTCATCCATATTAAAAAAGGAGGTCTTCTGGTCTTTATTATGAGGCCGGGCAAGATTTGGGGTCTACAGCTGCCCCCCCTTTACCCGACTAGTCGACTGCTGGCCTGTTGTGCCAAAGAGATCGACTGGAGGGTAAAGGAGTTGACCCTCTTGCCCGGTTGCACTGTAGATGTTCCGTCTTTGTGGCGGTTGAACTTCCGGGAAAAAGTGTGCTTCCAGGATGCTCCTTCTAGCAGTAGCTGATCCTTTTGGCTGATGAGTGCGAACCCCCATCTGGTTTGACGAGTATGAAACCTCGCCCGGTAAGCCCCCTTTTGTAAGGCCTGATGAGTATACACCCCCATCTGGTGTTTGATGAGTATGAACCCCCATCCGGTGAGCCCCCTTTTGTAAGGCTTGATGAGTATACACCCCCATCTGGTGTTATGCCTCCGGATGCTCCTTCTTGCGGTAGCTGATCCTTTAGCTGTGGTGGCGTCTTACTGCTCTAGCTCATGCACCGATGTTGAGATGTGTTCTCTCGTCTTCATCTTTTCTGAGATTTGGTCATCCGGTCTGTGCCAGGGATTTGGTGGTGTTCATCCAGCCTTGTTGGTTACTGGGGATTCTTTTTTTGATCTTTTGATGGTGATCACCCGACTCTTGCTGGATGGTCGGGTAGTCTTTGTTTTTTTGTTCGACTTCTGTTTAGTTTTCGAAAAATTGTTGGTCAAGGTGATTTTTTAATCCTGCCTTTTTTCGCGGTTTTGTCTTTTTTCTCGCAATTTTGGATTTTGGCTTTTTCGAGCGTAAGTCTTTTTACTTTAAGCTTCTTTTGTTACGCCGAATTTTTGAAAGGGATAGAAAAAAATGCATGAAATAAAATTTTTATTAATAAGAAAAATTTATTTACAGCAATCTTATTCTATAAGCACTATCCCTAAGAAGGTGGGCTCTCGTCTGGAGACGATCCATAAGAGGGGAACTGCCGGTACATATGTCTCCGGAACTCTGCCTGGTCCCGGACTTCATCGCGATACTCCTGCTGGAAGACCGCCCAGTCTTGCCTCATCCCCTCTTGGTACTGGTATATTGTCTCCAGTCTTGTGTCGAAGGTCTCTTGCCTTAGGGACATCTTCTCTTGCCTCATAGACATCTGATCGAATTGCTAGCGCAAATCGTAGATATTACGGTTTACGCCAGCAAAGTCATCTGTGTACTGCTGCTGTTGTTATTGTGGTTGTTGGAACTCGGGAGGTGTTGGGAGATCGTGCATTGCCACGAGGTCCCGAAGATCCAAAGTGATATCCAGGAAGGGTGGAGGATCAGCTGGGTCCCGTGGCGCAGCAGCATCCCCATGCTGACGAGTACCGACCCGTTAATGGATTCGGGTCGGAGGCTGGAGGCCAGTTCCTCCCTACCACTGCACCCCCATTTCTCTGCTAGGGGGGTAATGTGGGGAGCCATGAGGACGACTCCCACTGGCCGACTCCCGAAGTTCTTGAGGGCCTTCAAGAAGAAATAACCAGGGTTGCACCGGTGCCTCTGGCTCATGCAGTAAAGGACGAAGAGGTCTGGAAGGGTTACCTTTCCCTGACTCTCTTTCCGCCCGTGGATGGTCCCCGCCAGCAGCTTGTGACAGATGCGGAGGGCTGGAGGGAGTGCTGAGCCCTTCATCAGTGTGGGCAAAGTGGGCGCCTTGGTGAGCTCCTCCCACATCTCGCCGACAGTGAGGTTGGTGGGGCGCGTGCAGATGGCCTCCTGGTAGTCCCGGGTCAGCACGTCCCCGGGTTGGACGAACCCAATGTTCACATTGAATTGGTCGAGGGTGGTGGTCTGATACATCCCACCCATAAAGTATGTCACCATTTTGGTTGGTGACAGGCCTGGGACCATGGCGGGAGTCTCGGCGTAGGAGATGGAGGCAAGAAACTCCAGCACTGCCTGGGGGTACACATGGGTAGGTGGAGGCTGAAGGAGGAAGCCCCACCCAATGCTGTCAATGTGGGCCCGGACGTCGTCCTCCCACCCGAATTCGGCGAGAATGCCGAAGTCTAATTTGAGCATGGGGTGCCATGTGTACCCCCTGATATGCTCTAAACGAGCCTGGTGCAGTGGAGAGAGCTTAGTGGGGTCCTGGGGGACAGGTGCTGAGGAACTGCTAGGGCCAGTAGAACCTTTTCTCTTCCAGGATTGGCTTCCACGGTGCATTTTCACGGTACAGTGCTCGAGAGTGAGATAATAGATAGTTGGGGTGCAGAGGAGGTATGAAGAACCCCCAAGACCCCTCCTCTATTTATAGGGGAAAAATCAAATTCGGGACCACCGTTCAGGAAGTCGAGACGGCGGTCTCGATTTCTGCGCAGTCGAGACGGCCGTCCGGGACCTCGAGATGGCGGTCTCGACTTTGACATTAAGCGAGACGACCGTCTCGCCAAGCAGGACGGCAGTCTCGTTTTTGGCCAAGTTGAGACAGCGGTCTCGATTTTCTGGGGATCGAGACGGTGGTCTGGGAATACGAGATAGCCGTCTCGGTTTTACAGGATTTTTTTTTTTTAAGAAAGAAATAGGACCTGGTTCAAAAACATTTTATGCATGCAATGTTTTCATGTTTGATGTCCTATAATGCCTATTTCGATTAGTTTTTCAGAAGGATTTAACTGACGTGTCTTGTAGCGTCGAATGCCCTCTTATTTGCGTTCTCGTATTTGGCTGTACCATGCCGGACTTCTTGTGACCGAAGGATAACTTGTTTTTTTTCTTTTTTCTTTTTCTTTCTTTTTGTAGAGCACTCTTTGCAATGTAGTGTTCCTTTTTCTCCACTCTAGGGGTTTCAATCCTCTTGTTGACTATACGCCTCCATATTCCCAAATTAATTATTAGAATATTGTTGTGAGGGTTAAGAGAAAAGGAGTAAAGAGGTAAATTCAATGGCTTGTGTTTTAGAAGGTTAATTTTTATTTAGAAAAAGGTTTTCTAAGAATGGTTGGCTAGGGTTAGGCTTAGGAGTTTAAGCTTTTTGTCTAAGCAAGCGCTTCCCCTTTTTGTACTTGCACTTTAGTTTTATTTCCATTGCTTTTTATAGCTAGTTGATCTCCCTAGATCGCCCTTCGGGTTTTCGAACTAGGATATTGTGTTTTGGCCCTAACTTTTGTCTAGGTTCCTTCTTTTTGTATTTTTAGGGAATCCTAGCGGACCTTATTTTGTAACCCTAACTTTTGCCTAGGTTACCCTTTATTTTTGTTCGGGTATCCTACCTGTAGACCCCTAATTTTGCCCGGCCTCTCAATAAAGGCTAAGAAGGCTTCCTATTTGAAGATAAAGCTTCGGTAGACGTCTAATGGCATCAATCGACTTCCGAATAAAGAAAGGAAAGCTTCCCGGAAGTCCTAGAACACAAAATCTGGCCAGAACAGTCGAGATGGTCGTCCCAGAAGTCGGGATGGCCGTTCCAGCAAGCCCAGACGGCCGTCCCAAGTGCTAGACAGCTGTCTCAGCCTGTTTTGATGGTTGGGACGGCCGTCCCGGCTTCCCCAGACGCCCATCCCTGTTTTCCAGGCCCCAGACGGCCGTCCCAAGCTGCCAGGCAGCGAAAACTATAAATAGGAGGCTCATTTGCCACTTTTTCACACTCTAGACACTTGTCTTCTCTCCCTACTTCAAATGAACTCTCTGATTGCCTAAAAAGGTAACAATCGGTTAAGGAATTGTATTCCAGCATTCGATTCTTCTTTAAAATTTAGTAGAGTTGATCTTATATTCGGGGAGGAGAGTCTTTGTAGAGCGGGGGTTGCCAAAACGCATCCTCACAGTTAAAAGATTTGCAATACAAAGCTTGCTACGAAGGTTCTTTTCACTTCTCTTCTCTTTTATTGCTTTATTTATTGCTTTATGTATGCAATAGAAAATAAGATCATGTAGAAGCCATTTTTAAATATTGTATAAATAAAATAGGGTAATAGTGTAATTTCTCGTAATCTTTACTTAATGAATTAATCCGTCATAGGGACCCTGAAAGGGGCGTTGTGGGGTGCTAACACCTTCCCCACACGTAACTAACTCCCTTACCCAACTCTGGTTATAATGGCCAAGTTTGGTTTTTATTAAAATCAACGCCTTTTTATCCTTTTCCAATGTTTATGGTCAAAAAATTGGTGGCGACTCCATAAGAACCCCTTTTCGAAAACCTTGCTTTTATTAGAGGATAGTTCAGTTTTTGAGCACCTCGGAAGCAATGAACACATTTAAAAATAAAACGCGAGTCTAAACCATCTTTTCGCGACCGCTCGCATAAACGTTCGAGATGTCCCTAGACGTCGGAACGGACGGCGGCGACAGATGGCGACTCCACTAGGGAAGCTAGAGAGTTGATCCCATTTAGTGACGGATAAAATTCAAACTAAGTAAAGATTTGAAATTACGCCTTTACCCTCTTTCGTATGTTTTATTGTATGACTTTAATAACTGCTGTATGATTATTTTCTACAAATTGTCTGAAATATAAATTGCACACTAAAACCCTTGCACACAATAGTCCCTCTATACCCGGGGGCAAGAGTGAATACCTATAGGGAGTGGGTGGCAGATACGACCGGCTTGTTGGCACACGAGGCTACAACCGTTGTCGGAAAACCACCAACTCAAGGTGATAACTCTCTTCTTTTGGTCCAAGGATGTCAACACAGAGTTCCGTGCATGACCCAAGGATCGAGAGATTGAGAGGTCCCTATAATGGGGGCACCTTGGGGACCTTTGGCCTTGGTGAGAATAGTTTAGAACCACCTAAACCAAGCACGTTTCGTAGGAAAACCCCACCTCGTAAATAGCGTGGCTCTACTCGTGGATGAATGAATTGTGTGTGCATTCGTTTGCCGCATTTGTATTTATGCATTAGCATAGGGTAATCATACAACAAAAATAGTAAAACCCTAAAAGACCATAAAAGTGATAAGAATAAACCAACTTTATCTCTGACAGTCTTCGGCTAAGCTAGCTTGGTTTCGATTCTTTGTAAGCTAAGTAGCCACGTTGACCGACTGTAAGAGATAAAGGGTCATAAAAAATATAAAAAACAATTTAAAGCAATAAAAATGCCTTTTACAATAAAAAGATTCTTGGCAAAGTCGTATCATTCATACCACATCATCCAATAAGTGGTAAAACTAAGAGAGAAAATAAATGCACTAAGAAAAGTATGCATAAACATCATCATAATAAAGTCTCTCATACATAAACACATTCATTCTAGGATGTATTAGATATCCTTAGACAATAGCGAAAGAGACCCAAGTGCGTTTATCACCTTCCTAGAAGAGATAAGTGCGCTAAGTTATGTTGGCAACCTTTGAAAAAAGGATGTTAGCACATTAAGGTGGGTATGGTACCCTTAAAACATAGGCTTTTGAGAAAACACCAAAGCTATGGTCTAAGGCATATCTATCCCACACTGATCATTCATAATAAAAAAAGACAATAATAAAAATCTTTAAATCATTTAGAAAGTGGTTGGTCTTCTACCTGTTCTCACTCGCACTCAAAAAGCCAAGAAGATGGAGCAATTAGAGGAGCAGAACCGTATGCTCACCGCTGAGCTTAATGTCATAAAGGAACAAATAGCACAGTTGACGGAGCTAATGTATCAACAATGCTTCCACAATACGGTCTCTGAGCAACGAATTTCTGCCATAGAAGAGAAATTAAGGGCATTAGAGGGATACAACTTTGATGTAAAGGAGGTAACCGATGTCAAAAATACTCGATTCCCTCCCAAGTTTAAGAAATCCCACGCATCATTCAAGAAGTCCTTTGGCAAGAAGAAAGAGGGGAGCATAAATGCCATCAAACCTAATGAGAATTGTGATTACCATTCAGGCGCTCCTGGGCATTCTGTGGAGAATTGCATGGCCTTGAAGTATAAGGTCCAAGAATTATTGAATGCCGGGTGGATTACTTTCAATGCTCCCGACCCTTAGGTGGATGACACGCCTCTGTCACAACTAGAATAGTGAGCCTGGGTAGATAAGGCCAGCTAACTAGGGCTCCCCATTTTGTGCATGTTTTGGTTAAAAGAAATAACTAATAATAAAAAGCTTCTGATGCATCTCTCGCGGTCTCTACCCATGGCCGCGAGATCTTTTGATTAAAGGGGCTCTGTACATATTTCTCTTTTCATCAATACAACGAGGCATTTTTCATAATATTCATATTCTTTTCATTCTTTGCTCTCTAACTCCAAAATAATTAAATAAAACCTAAACCCAAATAAGGACCATATAAACAGTCATGTCTGTGATTGAAAACTCTCTGCGGGATCTGAAAGCCGAAGGCGAATGGATTGAGTCAGACAGTGAGGAGGGGACCATTTCCCCGGACATGCAAAGACTGTTGGAGAAAAGAAGCTTAATTGATACAACCCCATTAGAAAAAACTAAGGCCATCGATTTGGGACAAGGAGATAATAAGAAAGAAGTAAAATGTCGATACCCAAATTGATAATGTTAGGGAAGGGGCAATAACACCTTTGTGTTTATTCATGCCTCATCTTTTCCCTTATTCATCGGATAAAACTGTACCGTGAAGATACAAAGAAGAATCGTCCATTAATAAAGATATCTCCAATATAGCCGACATTGGGGGCATGACGAGAAGCGAAAGAATTTATTCCCCAAGGAGCTACAAGATAATGCTCCTAAAAACAAAGGAAAAATAAAGAAACCGAAGAGGAAGAAAAAAAGAATCCAAGGGAAAGATTAAGTAGACCTTGGATTAACGGTGCTAGGGCAGTTTCTTCAACGCTCCACCGAAAAATCAAATTCGTGGTAGGCGACAAGTTGATCATGGTTCAAGCTAAAGACTACATTCGAATCAGTGAGTCGTCCACCATACCTTAAAAGGATGCGGCCGAAGAAGACATTTGAAAATATGGAAAGACTTCCTAGTAATATGAAAGTGGCCCATATAATGAAGAGATATGGATACATCCCAGGACAAGGGCTTAGAAAGGATGCTCAAGGAATAAGAGAGCCACTAGATTTTAAGGATAGTCCTTTAAAGTATGACCCTACAAAAGATCAAGTCGTACAAAGAAAAGAGAAGTCTCCCCTTCATACCTCAAAGACGATCTCCCGAAAAAGAGGGATATTAGCGTAAAGGGTAGCGTTAGTCATTAGGTGTCCTTCTTCCAATTCTAAGGGATGTAAACCCAATGACTATTAGAGATCACTCCTCGGGGTATGCCCGACCCCCGAGCATCTCTAGGACACACATTTTCCCTGAAATTACAAAAGAATGCTATTCTTACTATCTGCTTCTTTTCTCGCTAATTATGTCTATACCCCATTAAATAACCATGTTTAGACAAACATTTTAAAATGCGTCAAAATAATCAAAGCGCTATAAACAAAATAAAGTCTGCTAGGTATCCCAAAAGTGGAAAAGGGGAATGTAGACCCCTAATTTTGCCCGGGCCTCTCAAAATAAAGGCTAGAGGAACGTCGCCCAAAAAAAGGAGTGCATCCGGCTTCCCAAAACTGAGGAAACCTCCCGCAACAAACACAGAGATCACTCATTCACACAATAAAAGCCAAAAGAGACTTCCTACACAAAGACAAAGCTCGCCCGCATCTTAATGAAGGCCAAGAAGACTTCCTATATGAAGATAAAGCTTCAACTGACACACATCAGCATCAATCTACGCCCGAAAACAAGCAAGGAAAGCTTCCTGGGTCCCAAAAGCGCGAAAACCGGCTGTAACAGGCTGAGACGGCCGTCCCAAAGTGGGACTGGCCGTCCCAACCCTCCATGTTCAAGTGGGACGCTGCGTCCCAAAGTTGGGACGGCCGTCCCAACCCCTGGCTTAGTGGGACGGCCGTCCCGCCTTCCCGGGGTCCCGCTCCGTGTAAAAATGCCATTTGGGACGCGCCGTCCCAGCCCGCACGGCCGTCCCACCCGGATGGCCGTCCCAAAGTGCGCCACCATGCGAAAAACTATAAATAGGAGGCTCATTTGTCACTTTTTGACACACTTCGTACACCCCAGCCACCACGTACACTCCGTAGAGCTCAAACACTTTAGAGCACTCGTCTACTTCTCTCCCTCTCTCAAATGATCTTTCCGATCGCCTTAAATAGGTAACAATCTGCTAAGGAATTAGATTCCAGCATTTGATTCTTCTTTAAATTTTTAAGAGAGTCGTTCTTGTATTGGTGAGGAGAGTCTTGTGTAGAAAGAGGGGTTGCCAAAACGCATCCTCACTGGCTCGAGATTCTCAATATAAAGCTTGCTACTGAGGTTCTTTTCAATTCCCTTCTCTTTTATCGCTTTATTTATTGTTTTATTTTATTTATTGCGTCATATAGAATAAAATCATGTAGATAGTCATTTTAATATTCCTTCTATTGCTTTATTTAGTTTTATTTAAAATTATGTAAATAGCTATTTCAATATTATGCAATAAAATAGGGTAATCGCGTAATTTCTCAAAGTCTTTTCTTTAAATGAATTAATCAGTCATATGGAACCCGAAAGGGGCGTCGTGGGGTGCTAATACCTTCCCCACACGTAACTAACTCCCTTACCCAACTCCGGTTATAATGGCCAAGTGCGGTTTTTCTTAAAATCAATATTTTTCCCTTTTCCAATGTTTATGGTTAAAACATTGGTGGCGACTCCATAAGAACCCTTTTTCGAAAACCTTTAAAACAAATACGCGAGTCTAAACCATCTTTCCGCGACCGCCGCATTAACGTCTCAAAGACGTTCCCTCCCCGGACGTCTGAAAGGGACTGCGGCGACAGCATGGCGACTCCACCGGGGAAGCTAGAGAGTTGATCCCATTTAGTGACAGTATAAATTCAAACTAAGTGAAGATTTGAAATTACGCCTTTACCCTTCCGTATGTTTTTATTGTATGGCTTTATATAACCGCCGTATGATTATTTCTGCAATTGTTTGAAATATAAATTGCACACAAAAACCCTTGCACACAATGAGCCCCTCTATACCCGGGGCAAGAGTGAATATCTATAGGGAGTGGGTGGCAGTATACGATCGGTTAGTTGGCACACTGGGCTACTACCGTTGTCTGAAAACCACCAACTCAAGGTGATAACTCTCTTCTTTTGATCTAAGGATGTCGACACCTGAGTTCCGTGCATGACCCGAGGATTGAAAGTTGAGAGGTCCCTATAATGGGGGCACCTTGGGGACCTTTGGCCTGGTGAGAACAGCTAGAACCACCTAAACCAAACACGTTTCGCAGGAAAATCCTACCTCGTGATTAAATAAGCGTGGCTCGCTCGTGGATGTATGAATTGTGTGTGCATACGTTTGCCGCATTTGTATTGATGCATTAGCATAGGGTAATCATACAACAAACAAAAAAGTGAAAAACCCTAAAAATCATAAAAAAATATAAAAACAAATTAAAATCACAAAAACATCTTTGTTATAAAATATAAAGTTATTAGCCAAAGCTTCATGATTCATATCACCTTTTCTTCATAAAAAAATAAAAAGGGAAGAAAATAGGACTCTCTTCATCTAAATCCATAAGCATTTATATAGATAAGTTTTCTTTTCAAGAAAAACCAAGTACTAACATGAATCATATTAGGAACGTAAACATGATAATACTTAGAAAAACAAACACTTGCATCCACGCATCTACAAAAAACCATACTCATATCATGCATTTTTCACTTCGTTAGATAATGGAGGGATCCCAGAATAGACGCTTAAAGAAAGTGGGAATCCTTCTATGCCGTGTAGAGAAGTTAAGACACTTGTGTACATATATGCCGCTAAAGTCTATGCCGACTTTGAAAAGTCTTACTGAAGAATTCTTGACCTCCCGAAAATCAATATTGATCCAATATTTGTTAGAGCATTAATCCACTTCGGAATCCCGATTTACACCGCTTCGAGTTCTCGCAGCTTGACTTGGTACCAACCTTAGAAGAATACGAACTCATGGTTAGATGGCCTCAGCCAGCTTGGAGTTTATGTCTCGCCAGAGAATATACTGCCGTGAGTAAGGTTGCCACTATTATACGACCGCCTCCTCATCAATCCGCCCTAGAGGAAAAAGGGAATATCGAGGTTGGAAAATGGCTATAATAGAAGACCACTTAGTCTCTTTAGCCGAAAAGAAGGACTGGTCTACATTCAACAAGACTCTAGCATTAGCAATGTTCTGAATCATATTATTCCCATTCCATGTGGACATCGTGGATCACGCCGCAATGGACGCATTCTTCGCCTCGGGATGTATATTCAAAGAGTCCTATACCCGCAATCCTTGCCGATACCCTCGCTTTCGTGAAATTCCGCCAACGAGACAAGGAAAAACACTCGATGTCGTACTCGCCGCTATATGTATGGGGTGTTACTCACTTTTACGCCTCAAGCCACATGGGTGTATTTCCCGACCCTTTAAGAAGTTTCTCAAAAATCCCCCTTCAACATCGTCAAGCCTTAGAGTGGAAAGCCGAGTTAGAAAACCGGAACATAGAGCATGTATCATGGGTTTGTCCTTGGTTCCGACCCTGTTATATTCTCATACGATGCGGAAACTACCCGAATATACCACTTCTAGGTCTTAGAGGTTGTATAGCATATTCTCCTAAAATAGCCATGAGACAACTTATGAGAACTCAGACCGTGCCAACCCAAGAAGAGCTCGTAGGGCTCGAATCTATACCATTATTCCCATAACTTTGAAGAAATATCTCGCTGTCAGAAAGCATGGGAAAGACCAATATACCTGGGGGATAAAGAGCTCTAAGGATTCGTGTATCCACATCCCACGAATATGAAAAATGGAGGAAAAATAGAGGGGTACCCCTACCATCCGATGCATTCACTAAAGCGTTGGTCAACGAGGAGCTACAATTGCAAGTCAATGCCCTAAACAAAAGGATAGAAGTCATGGAAACTCAGCTAAGGGCTTTTGAAGAAAAAGAGCAGTGAATCAACCATCATAATAGACTGGTCTAAAAAGGCAATGTAAAAAGAAGGACCATGAGATAGAACTTCTTAAAAATGATTATGCCGACTACCAAGAAGAAGCTAGGCGAGCATTGAAGATGCCAAGGTTTGAACAAGATAGTCTTTTCCAGGACATGAATGATGAAATAGCACGTTTTGAGAAGGCACTTGCAGAGCAAACAAAAATGATCAAATTAATACAGTGATGACCTAGCGGAACTCATTCGTAAGCACAAAGGTGGCGAGAAACCGCTGAAAAATACAAGAAAAGCCTGGATGAGCCGCATGATAAAGAAAAAGAAGGATTAGCTCAAGATGGTCACTTAATTCATGAAAGGGACCAAATAAGAGAGAGATCCGACCAACAATACGCTTTGATCGTTCATCTAGAAGAAAAGATAAGAGAGGCTTGTCAATATAGTGAAAACATGAGTCAAGCGATACATGAGCAAGCTAAGATACTCTGAAACCATGTGAGAATAGCTGAAGATGAATTACAAAGAAAACCTAAATTACCTATAGGATTCTTCAAGCTTTTCCGCTTTTGTCAAGACTTGCTCCAAAGCATCAGTATAGAAGGATTTACACTTTCTAATAAAAGGATTTATTTTTTCTCCTTAAATTGTCTATTGCATTCATAAGCCGCATACATTCATATATTCCTCCTCATTTTAATAATAAAGATAATAAAAAGAAAGGATTAACTGGTGTGCTTTCCACAAATCGAAAAATGGAAAAGAAGTCTTTCGTCATCAAAATCTCTCGCGACAGTCGATAAATCCGAAGATGATAACAAACAAGCACCGTTAATCATTCCAATCAATAAAAGGGAAGAAGCAATAACACCTTTACGCTTGTTTGTACCGCGTCCTTTCCCTTATAAATCAAACAAAGCTGTACCTTGGAGATACTCGAAGAATCGCCACCAATCAAGACATCTCCAACATAGCCTGTATGGGGGCATGACAAGAAGCTGAAGAATATATTCCCCCAAGGAAATTCAAGATAATACTCCTAAAGAGAAGGCAAAAATAAGGCCGAAGAGGAAAAGGAATCCAAGGAGGAGACAAGATGAGCTACTCCAAGACATAAGACAAAGCGAGTACTCCATCATCGATCAACTCAATCGCACTCCCGCAAAGATAACCTTGTTGTCACTCATCATGAGTTCTGAACCGCATCGAAACACACCGTTAAAAGTTTTGAATGAATCATTCGCTCCACATGCAATACCTCAAGACCAGCTTTGAAGGAATTATTGGTAATATTACAGACCAATGATCATCTCGACCTTCACCAATGAAGAACTCCCTTTAGAAGGGTCCGATCACAACAAGCCTTTGCATATTTCAGCTTAAATGCAAGGAATATCTCATTTCCAAAGTTCTTGTGGATAATGGGTCATCCTTAAACGTCATGCCCAAAAGTACCCTCGACAAGATAATAATACGAGAAACCCACATGCGCCCAAGTAATACAATAGTTCGAGCCTTTGACGGATCAAGACGTGAAGTAGTAGGAGAGATTAGTCTACCAATCCAAATCGGACCTACTATTTTCAACATAGACTTCCACGTGATGGATATCACACCAAAGATACGCTTGTCTCCTTGGTAGACCTTGGATTCATAGCGCTAAGGCAATACCTTCGACGCTCCACCGTAAAGTCAAGTTTGTGACAAATGATAAACCGGTCACGCTCAAGCCGAAGAAGACTTTCTAATAAGCAAACCATCTATTCAACCATATGTGGATGCAATCAAGAGGCTCTTGAAACATCTTTTCAAGCACTTGAAATTGCCAATATCGAAAGACTCCCTAGTAGCATGAAGGTGGCCCGGATGATGAAAAGATATGGATATCGCCCAGACAGGGGCTTGGAAAGAACGCTCAAGGAATAAGAGAGCCACCGGATTTCAAAGATAATCCGCTAAAGTATGGACTAGGGTATGACCCTACAAAAGATCAAACCATACAAAGAAAAGGGAAGTCTTACCCTCGAAGATGGTATTCCGAAAAGGAGGGGTCTTAGCGCAAAGGGTAGCAGTTAGTCATTAGGTGTCCTTCTTCCGATTCTAAGGGATGTAAATCTAGTGACTATTAGAGATCACTCCTCGGGTATGCCCGTCCCCGAGCATCTTTAGGGCACACATTTCCCCGAAATTACAAAAGAATGCTATTCTTACTATCTCGCTTCTTTTCTTGCTAAATGTATCTATACCCCATTAAATAACCCCGTATTAGACAAACGTTTTATTCCAAATGCGTCCAAATAAGTAAAGCGCCGCAAAGCAAGGTCAAAATAAATTGATTAACTAGAAACACAAATAAAATATAAAATCAAATCTCGACAAATGTTGTGCAAAAAATATACGCATACAAAAAGGAAAGCCCGTCAAGGTCAAAGACCAAGACAAGAAAATAAAAGGGCAAAATACCCTAGTAGAAACCCACAAAGGGGGCTGCGCAAAATTAGGGTAAACCCTACAGAGACCCGAACAATAACAAAGGGTAGCCTGGGCAAAAGTTAGGGTTATTAAAAGTCCGCTAGGTATTCCTAAAAATAAATACAAAAAGGAAACCTAGACGAAAATCGGACGAAAGCACCAGCATCCTAGACTCGAAAACCCGAAAGGGCTGACTAGGAAGTTAGTCAATCACGTAAAGGCGCCACAAATCAAGCAAACAACGACGCCACGTCATAAGAATAAAACGTTTATCTAAACTAGCCTAAACACAGCACCAACCTTGGCCAGCCCATTCTTACAAAAACCTTTATTACAAAAATATCTCTCTAAAACGCAAGCCTTTGCAATAAATCCTTTTCCTTCTTTTCTCTTGACCATTTCACTATAAAGCATTCAAGTAATGAAGGGGAATGTGGTAACATAGTGATCAATAGGAAGGTTGAAATCCCTAAGGAAAAGAAGGAGGGCATTGACATGGCAGCTTGCTCTACGAACAAAGGATTGCTCTTCGGCCATGGCAAAGAAAATTCCAAAGACGGCAAATCAAGACAGACTAAGCTTGTTAGTCAAGAAGCAGGATGACTAGTAAGGTACAACACCAAGAATGCGCCCAAAGTCAAAGCACATCAGCTTAAAACTCTCGAAATATTAACTAAAATAGATCCTAGGATGCATATCATGAAGCATTACATGCATTAAAGCATAGATGAAGGGAATCCTATCTTCGATTTCATCAAAAAACACGAAAATTAACTCAAAAAATCAAAAACCAAC
The DNA here is from genome assembly GCA_963425845.1 of Sphenostylis stenocarpa. NCBI lineage: Eukaryota > Viridiplantae > Streptophyta > Magnoliopsida > Fabales > Fabaceae > Sphenostylis > Sphenostylis stenocarpa. The sequence continues at coordinate 15,722,592 of OY731402.1, read as the reverse complement.
TTAAGGAGCTTGGGACGGCCGTCCCAAAGTCCAGACGGCCGTCCCAAGTGCATTTTCACGTTTGGGACGTGCGTCCCAACAAGGGGTCCCGCCTGTGCATTTGTGACATTTGGGACGGCCGTCCCAACCCGCACGGCCGTCCCAAACTCCCCGCGCGTGCCTATATATATGGGACGCGGCTTTTGGCTCTGTACCTCATTCCAAGCTTCCTATCTTGTCTTTCCTCCTCTTCCATACATTTTTAGCATTTCTAAGAGAATATTACCTACAATGGAGCATGGAGAAGCCTCATCCGAAGAAAACGCACCAGACCGCCGCTAGAAGAGCTCCCGCCACTCGCATGATGATGGCGTAAGCGCATCAACAAAGATCGGCAAATATCCAGCTAGCTTGCCCGGTACCCGATGCCGCGACTAGACTTCGGATCCCGGCCACATTCGGCCGGGAACAAGATGTTAGGAGGTTCATCCACAACATAGGATGGGACTTCCTCCTTCGTGAGCCACCCACTCGGATCCATCGCACCGCTACGATGGAGTTTCTCGCCTCCGTTAGCATGATGGAGATGCCATCCACCACTCCCGGGTGCCACCAACACCGGCTATCTCCTACCGGATGGATGGAGCCTACCGAACCACCGCCCGGATGACTTCAACGTCATCATGGGATTCCCGCCAACGAGCCGAGACAAGAACACCGAATATCGGTCCGCATATCCGGAGAAACCTCGCGGTTCTCACCACCACCAGCATGTGGAAGGATATTACCGGAGCTATCAACCTCCCATCTCATCTCGAAGGGTGCAGCCTTCAATCCCCCTCTTCGCATATGCCACAAATTGCTTGCCGGGACCATTCACAAGCAGGAAGGAAAGCCAGGGGAAGGTAACGCCGGCCGACCTTTTTATAGTCTACCGCATGCATCGTGGACACCGATGCAACTCCGGATACGCATTCCCGAAGGCCGTAAAGGAATGCGGTACTCGAGGATCAGCGGAGCAATCATGGTGGCTCCCTTCCTTACCCCTCTTGCCGAATACCGGGATGCACATGACGGAGAAGATATCCCAAACGAACTTCAACCGGAGCCTATCAACCTGAGGAGTGCCGACGAACATGAGTATCCTCGCAGAGAAGGATCAGTTTCATCCTAAACCCTATCATCTCGATTTCATGGGATATGCGCGATTTCAATACGCCGCAAGATATCCCTACCACTTCGTAGTCCCAGCAGAAGAATCACGCGACTCGGATTTCTCCGCTTATACAGCGCCCGGATGAGGAGCATGCCTATATGGAAGGAGAGTTCCAGCCTATACGCCAGCCAGCTCAGCCGTGATGACCGTTAGGCAAGACAGATCGACCGTCAGATAGAGAGCCCGGTCCGCACTCAGTGCAAGGTTCCAACGCCGCCTACTCCGCCGCTTCCTTCACCTAGCACTCATCTCGCCCATTCCAGACTCCGTAGGCGTACGATTAGGATTTATTTAACTTTCTTATGTCTTAAATATGCTTGAAATGTACCCGAACATAAGCAAGAATAAATAAAACTCGTTATTTCGTTTTACACGTCGCAATCAAAAAGCCCATGTGTATAAAATAAAAGGCACACATGATTCACTAAAAAGTCGATTTCAAAACAAACTCGCGACTGAAAACTAAGTCGCGAAAGTAAAAGGCGAAATCTAAACCGCTTCAAAGAAAATTACTCCAACCATCAACCTTCTACACCAATATAAGACAGAAAAACCAACTAAAGGCTTAATTATCCCCAAGCGGATCCTCGCCTACTCCGCAGGCAAAACAAAAAGATTACCTCACGACTCGAAGACATCGCCGCAAGAGTCCTTAAGCACACTCATACAAGAGTATCCGCTTCAAAGAAGAACAAGGACTACATAAGAGTCTATCAAAGAAAAAACAGAAGTCAAAATCCCCCACATCACTCGGGGGCAACAAAAAGAAAGAAGAGAAGAGCCTTTCACCCTCTAACAAAGGCTACGACATGAAGGAGCCGAAAGAAATTTCCGTCCACAGAAGCCAATAAAATTCCCTCGTGGATCACCAAAAAGAAAAATTTTTCCCCGCAAGCCTATCCGCAAAAGCAAATTACAAATCCACAGGGAGTTAAGCACCCAATATGAATATCCCCATGAAGGTACAAAACCTTCACTCCCAAGAATGCCTATGCTTACTCGTAAACAAGCAAAGAGCCGATATCCCCAAGAAGCTGGAAATCAACCTATAAGAGGTAATACAAGCACAAAGCTTTCAAAAACATCTACCTACTCGTGAGGTATTATCAAGAACAGTATATCCTCAAGAAGAACATCACCCTATCCAGAGGAAAGCCTTCGTCGCTATTGAAGCACTCGCCTAATCAAGAGGCACAAAAAAATCAACGAATCCCCGCAAATTCCCGCCTAATCAAGAGGCACAACAAATTCCCCAAATGGATCTCCGCCTAATCAAGAGGCACAATCAAGAAGAAAAACCAAAAACATCAAAAATCCTCGTAAAACCGGATGACGACTAACAAGAAAGTCAAAAACAAATATTCCCTACGAATGGGCGCATGAACGTAAAAAATAAGCCGCCAACACATCTCCAAAAACAGATAATCACAGGATTAACTACCAAAAAGTGCATTCTAAGAACCTTGCGTAACGTGGTTCGACTGTGTGGGGGTAGGTACCCATCGAACCTTGCGTAACTGGGTTCTGACTGTGTGGGGTAAGTACCCATCGAATCTTGCGAACCGGATTCTGACTCGTGGGGGTAGGTACCCATCGTAACCTTGCGTAACTGGGTTCTGACCAGTGGGGGTAGGTACCCATCGTAACCTTGCGTAACGTGGTTCTGACTGTGTGGGGTAAGTACCCATCGAATCTTGCGTAACCGGATTCTGACTGTGGGGGTAGGTACCCATCGTAACCTCGCGTAACGGGTTCTGACCGTGGGGGTAAGTACCATCGAATCTGCGAACGGATTCGACCGTGGGGTAGGTACCCATCGAATCTTGCGTAACGAGATTCTGACTGGTGGGGGTAGGTACCCATCGAACCTCGCGAACTGGTTCTGACTGTGGGGGTAGTACCATCGAACCTTGCGAACGGATTCTGACTGTGGGGGTAGGTACCCATCGTAATCTTGCGTAACGAGATTCTGACTGTGGGGGTAGGTACCCATCGTAACCTTGCGAATCGGGATTCTGACCAGTGGGGTAAGTACCCATCGTAATCTTGCGTAATCCAGATTCTGACTGGTGGGGTAAGTACCCATCGAATCTTGCGAACGGGATTCGACTGGTGGGGGTAGGTACCCATCGTAACCTTGCGTAACCGGGTTCGACCGGTGGGGGTACCATCGAATCTTGCAACGGATTCGACCGTGGGGTAAGTACCCATCGAATCTTGCAACGGATTCGACTGTGGGGTAGGTACCCATCGAACCTGCAATCGGATTCTGACTGTGGGGTAAGTACCCATCGAATCTTGCGTAACGGATTCGACCAGTGGGGGTAGGTACCCATCGAATCTTGCAACGAGATTCTGACTGTGTGGGGTAGGTACCCATCGAATCTTGCGTAACTGGATTCGACCGTGGGGGTAGTACCATCAACCTCGCGTAACGGGATTCGACTGTGGGGTAGGTACCCATCGTAACCTTGCGAACTGGATTCTGACTGTGGGGGTAAGTACCCATCGAATCTTGCGAACGGGATTCTGACTAGTGGGGGTAGGTACCCATCGTAACCTTGCGTAATCTGGATTCGGACTGTGTGGGGGTAAGTACCCATCGTAATCTTGCGTAACGGGATTCGGACTGGTGGGGGTAGGTACCCATCGTAACCTCGTGCATACGTGGTTCTGACCGATGTGGGGGTAAGTACCCATCGTAATCTTGCGTAACTGGATTCTGACCGTGGGGGTAGGTACCCATCGAACCTTGCGAACGAGGTTCTGACTGTGTGGGGTAAGTACCCATCGAATCTTGCGTAACGGGATTCTGACTGTGTGGGGGTAGGTACCCATCGAACCTTGCGTAACGTGATTCTGACTGTGGGGGTAGGTACCCATCGAACCTTGCGAACGGGTTCTGACTGTGGGGTAGGTACCCATCGTAACCTTGCGTAACCGGGTTCTGACCAGTGGGGTAGGTACCCATCGAATCTTGCAACGGATTCGACCAGTGGGGTAGTACCCATCGAACCTCGTAACGGGTTCGACCATGGGGGTAAGTACCCATCGAATCTTGCAACCGGGATTCGACTAGTGGGGGTAGGTACCCATCGAACCTCGTAACGGGATTCTGACCTGTGGGGGTAGGTACCCATCGTAACCTTGCGTAACGTGGTTCTGACTGTGTGGGGGTAAGTACCCATCGAATCTTGCGTAACTGGATTCTGACCAGTGTGGGGTAAGTACCCATCGAATCTGCGTAACGAGATTCTACTGTGTGGGGTAGGTACCCATCGTAACCTTGCGAACGGGTTCGACTGTGTGGGGTAAGTACCCATCGAATCTTGCAGTAACCAGGATTCGACTCAGGTGGGGGTAGGTACCCATCGTAATCTTGCAACGAGATTCGACTGGTGGGGGTAGGTACCCATCGAATCTTGCGAACGGGATTCTGACTGTGGGGGTAAGTACCCATCGAATCTTGCGTAACCGGATTCTGACTGGTGGGGGTAAGTACCCATCGAATCTTGCAACGGATTCGACCGTGGGGGTAAGTACCATCGAATCTTGCAACGGATTCGACTGTGGGGGTAAGTACCCATCGAATCTTGCGTAACGGATTCTGACCGTGTGGGGTAAGTACTCATCAAAAACTTTGCAGTAAGGCATTAGGTGGAGTAAAAATACTCACCTAGAGCATTTCAAAGATGGGTTGCAAAGACCTTACTTCTATTAGGGGTTAGTTCAATGTTGAGCACCTCTAAGTAAGTACCCACAAGAGTCTAACAAAATGTAAATTCATACCTGGTGAGGGTAGGTACTCACCAAAACCTTGCGTAACAAGGTTCATACCTAGTGGGGGTAGGTACCCACAAAAGTCTAATAAAATACAGACTCATACCGGTGAGGGTAAGTACTCACCGTAGCTTTATAAAAGGAGGCTCAAACCAGATAGGGGTTGGTACCTATCAAAATATTTATCATCCAGTAGGACCTAAGCAAAGGAGCAAAGATCCGAAGGATAACCGGCAAAGGGTTAACTCCTTCCCCTACCAACTAATTTTGTCTGCGATATTAAAACCGACGAATTAGTTAGGCAGCGAAGGGGGCAGCCGTAGACCCCTAATTTTGCCCGGCCTCTCAAAATAAAGGCTAGAGGAACGTCGCCCAAAAAGGAGTGCATCCGGCTTCCCAAAACCGAGGAAACCTCCCGCAACAAACACAGAGATCACTCATTCACACGATAAAAGCCAAAAGAGACTTCCTACACAAAGACAAAGCTCGCCTCGCATCTTAATGAAGGCCAAGAAGACTTCCTATATGAAGATAAAGCTTCAACGGACACACATCAGCATCAATCTACGCCCGAAAACAAGCAAGGAAAGCTTCCCGGGTCCCAAAAGCGCGAAAACCGGCCGTAACAGGTTGAGACGGCCGTCCCAAAGTGGGACGGCCGTCCCAACCCTCCAGGTTCAAGTGGGACGCGCGTCCCAAAGTTGGGACGGCCGTCCCAACCCCCAGCTTAGTGGGACGGCCGTCCCGGCCTTCCCGGGGTCCCGCTCGTGTAAAAATGCCATTTGGGACGGCCGTCCCAGCCCAGTACGGCCGTCCCACCCAGATGGCCGTCCCAAAGTGCGCCAGCTGCGAAAAACTATAAATAGGAGGCTCATTTGTCACTTTTTGACACACTTCGTACACCCCAGCCACTACGTACACTCCAGAGAGCTCGAAACACTTTAGAGCACTCGTCTACTTCTCTCCCTCTCTCAATGATCTTTCCGATCGCCTTAAATAGGTAACAATCTGCTAAGGAATTAGATTCCTAGCATTTGATTCTTCTTTAAATTTTTAAGAGAGTCGTTCTTGTATTGGTGAGGAGAGTCTTGTGTAGAAAGAGGGGTTGCCAAAACGCATCCTCACTGGCTCGAGATTCTCAATATAAAGCTTGCTACGTGAGGTTCTTTTCAATTCCCTTCTCTTTTATTGCTTTATTTATTGTTTTATTTTATTTATTAGCGTCATATAGAATAAAATCATGTAGATAGTCATTTTAATATTCCTTCTATTGCTTTATTTAGTTTTATTTAAAATTATGTAAATAGCTATTTCAATATTATGCAATAAAATAGGGTAATCGCGTAATTTCTCAAAGTCTTTTCTTTAAATGAATTAATCTGTCATAGGGAACCCGAAAGGGGCGTTGTGGGGTGCTAATACCTTCCCCACACGTAACTAACTCCCTTACCCAACTCTGGTTATAATGGCCAAGTGCGGTTTTTCTTAAAATCAATATTTTTCCCTTTTCCAATGTTTATGGTTAAAACATTGGTGGCGACTCCATAAGAACCCTTTTTCGAAAACCTTTTAAAACAAATACGCGAGTCTAAACCATCTTTCCGCGACCGCTCGCATTAACGTCTCAAAGACGTTCCCTCCCCGGGACGTCGGAAAGGGACGGCGGCGACAGGGAACCTAGACAAAAGTTAGGACATAACACAATATCCTAGGCTGAAAACCCAAAAGGGTGGACTAGGAAAGTTAATCAGTCACAAATAGGTGCCATAAAGTAATAAGTTGAAGATGCCACATCATTAAAACAAAACGTTTGTTTAAACTAGCCTAAACACTGGCCAACCTTGGCTAGCCATTCTTACAAAAACTATTATTTCAAAAACAAATCCCACTAAAACACAAACCTTTGCAATAAATCCCTTTCTTTCTATTCTCTTGACCCTTCACCACAAAGCATTCAAGTGATTGACTGGGAAATGTGGAAATATAGTGATCAATAAGAGGTTTGAAATCCCTAAGGAAAGGAAGAGGGGCATTGATATGGCAGTTGCTCTACATTCAAAATGATTACTCTTCGGTTATAGCAAAGATCCGAGACGGAAAATCGGTACAGCTAATCATGTTGACAAAAACACATGATGATGGAAGTAAACTTAACAGAAGTTGAATGGGTTCGAAGCTGATATGACCAACTAAACCTTATTGAAGAAAAACGGTTGAATGTTATATGTTGTGAGCAAGCCTATCAAAGGAAAATAAAAAAGGCTTACAAAAAAAAGTCAACCTTCATATTTACCATAAGAAGGATTTAATGGTAAATAATGTGCTTCCGGCCCAGAAGAATAAAATTGGAAAATGGGTGAAAAATTATGAAGGACCCCTTGTGGTCAAACGAGCTTTCTCAGGAGGGGCACTTATCCTCACTAATATGAACGGAGAGGAATTTCGACACCTGATCAATTCTGATGCGATGAAGAAGTATTACGCTTAAGGACATTGCTCAAAGACTCGTCAGGAATGAAAACCCGCAAAGGGCATCCCTGGGCAAAAGATAGGGTATATATCCCTCGCTAGGATATGTCCTAGGCAAAAAGTAGAGGTAAAAAAAAAAATAATAATAAAAAATTAAGAGCAATGGTTACCTCAGTCGAAAATTGAAAGGCGACTAAGGTAACATTCTTCCAGAAGCAAGAAGTCTGCATAATCTTCACTCTAAGCTCAGACATCTCAACTGAAGCAATTAGGAGAACTAGGGGGGCAGATATCATAGACATGACTGTTTAAGCCTATACAGTATAGCTAACCCCAACCATCCATTCTTCTAAATACCTTTTGAAATCCTTCTATAAAAGAAATAAACTTTTGCTCATTTATCAATAAAAATTCCCTTTCATTTCCTTTCTCTTGACCAAATATTATGGAAATGCCTCTTTATTGGTAAATCATAAATATGCGCAAAGACCTTTAATCAAAGATCAAACATGCATCTAAAAAGAGGAAGCATAAAAAAAAATAATAAGAAAAGAATGAATGCCTGCTAGGATATTCTTAGGTAAATATCAGGGTAGCCTGCTAGATTGGAAACCCCAAAAGAACGATCTAGGAAAAAGATAAGGCAAAAGCCCCCTAAGATATTCTAGGCAAAAATTAAGGCATCCCGCTAGATTGAAAACCCGTAAAGGGCGGTCCAGGCAAAAGATAGGGCTAAAACCGAAAGATGAATAAAAGAGGAGTCCATCATCATGGTCATAAAGGAGGAGCCCATCGGCGTATTCATAAGAAGCCAACGAGAGAAGGCCAATTACTTTCTAAATGCATCAAAAATAAATAAACAAATAGATTGCATTTAGGACATCCACACACAAAGTAGTTGCATAATACGACTTTGTCAAAATCAAGAAAAAATAATTTTCTTCAAATAAGAATAATAAACATGCATATAAGGAGGATAGTCTCCATGCTTGTGATTGAAAATAGAAGGCACCAGAATCCAGCCTCCATATAAAAATCAAAATCGCGAAAGAAAAGGCAAAATCAAAACCATTGCAGCAGAATAGAGATCTTCAAGAAAACCATAGCTCCAACCATTCTCCTTCTACCCCAATAAAAGAAGGTACACCGAAAAAAGGCCTACTCCAAAGGCAAAACAAAAATTACTCCACGACTCAGCATCACCACATGAGTCGTCAAAAAGAGTCATTTAAAGCTTCAATCAACACCCTTCCATCCAAGAAAAAGGAAGTCATCAACATGAAAAGCCAACGGAAAGGCTTGATCATCCCCAAGCGGATCCTTGCCTACTTCAGAGGCAAGACAAAAAGATTACCTCACGACTCAGCTGCATCACCACATGAGTCATCGAGCACACTCATCCAAAATATCCGCCTCATTCCCCAAAGGAGAATAAGGACTACACAAAGATCAACCAAAGAAGATATAGAGTCAAAATCTCCATATCTCCAGGGGTTCAACAAAAAGAAAAAAGAAAAAACTTTCATTCCCCAATAGAGGCATGAAAAAGGCCGAATAAAAATCTCCAAGTAGAGCATATCAAAAAAGTCTACAAAAAGAGGAAAACAAGAAAATTTTCATCTTCCAGCTCAAATAAGAGCTTCACAAAGCCAGGAGCCAAGACTACATCATCAAAATATCAATCAAAGTTGGATCCCTAGGAAGCCGACAAACTCCTTGGCAAATCTCCCAAAAAGAGAAAAAGAAGAAAATCTCTTCATTCCGCTCAATAAAGAGCTTCACAAAAGTCAGGAGCCAAGACTCTATCATCAAAAAATCAAATCAATGATTGGACCCCCAGGAAGCTAATAAACTCCCCGGGATCGCCAAAAAGAAAAGAGAAAAAATAAATCTCTTCATCCAGCAGATAACAAAAAAGCCAGTGTGCATAAAAGGCGCACACATTTAAAAACCAAATTTCCAAAATCGCGAGGAAAAGATAAAAACCCATTCCCCAGCGGAATAAGAGCATAGGCAAAGCCAGCTCAAAACAACAGCATCCAACAAGGTGTCAAAAACTCCATTTCTCCCTAGGGGGCAAGTCAAAATAGATCTCTGGGAAAACAATCAAATCCCCGATGGATCATTAAAAAGAAAAAACTATCCCCAATGAGCCTATCAGCAAAGGCAAAACTACAAATTCATATCCTCAGGGAATTAATTGCCTATAAACGCCCAATATGGATATCCCTAGTGAAATGCAAAGCCTTCACTTCCAATAAAGCCTCTGCCTACTCAGAGACGAGCAAAGAGCTAATATCCCCAAGAAACGGGAAATCAACCTATGGAAGAGGCAATATAAGCCCAAAGCATAAAAGTCTTCACCACTGCTGAAGCATTTGCCGAAATCAAGAGGCACAATTAACAGAAATCAACAAATCCTCAATGTATTCCTGCCTAAATTAAGAGGGAATCATCAATAAACCCCGACAAAGACAGGACAACTAAATAGAAAATCCCGAAACCACAAATCCCCAGGAGATTCCTGCCTAAAAAAGAGGCAACCAACAAGAAATCATCGGTAAAACCGGATGGCTAAAAAAAAAGCCAAAAACAAAAATCCTCGGCAGGACCGGATGACTAAAAAAGAAAAGCCAAAAATAAGAATCCCCGGCAGGACCGGATGGCTAAAAAGAAAAGCCAAAAACAAAGAATCCCCGGCAAGACCGGATGGCTAAAAAGAAAAGCCAAAAACAAAGAATCCTCGGCAAGACCGGATGGCTAAAAAGAAAAGCCAAAAACAAAATCCCCGGTAAAACCAGATGACTAAAACAGAAAAGTCAAAAAGAAAAAAAATCAATCACTCCCCATGGAATAGGCGCATGATCAGAGACAATAAGCCGCCACCATATCTCCAAAAACCGGATGAGGGTTTGTACTCATCAATCATAAGACTGAATGCCGAAAAAGAAGCATCCCAAGAGCCTTATAGAATAGGGTTCGTACCGGGTGAGGGTAGGTACTCACAAGAGCCTTATAGAATAGGGTTCGTACCAGGTGGGGGTAGGTACCCACCAGAGCCTTATAGAATAGGGTTCGTACCGGGTGAGGGTAGGCACTCACTAGAGCCTTATAAAATAGGGTTCGTACCGGGTGAGGGTAGGTACTCACCAGAGCCTTATAGAATTGGGTTCGTACCCGGTGAGGGTAGGTACTCACTAGAGCCTTATAGAATAGGGTTCATACCAGGTGGGGGTAGGTACCCACCAGAGCCTTATAGAATAGGGTTCGTACCAGGTGGGGGTAGGTACCCACAAGAGCCTTATAGAATAGGGTTCGTACCAGGTGGGGGTAGGTACCCACAAGAGCCTTATAGAATAGGGTTCGTACCAGGTAGGGGTAGGTACCCACCAGAGCCTTATAGAATAGGGTTCGTACCAGGTGGGGGTAAGTACCCACCAGAGCCTTATAGAATAGGGTTCGTACCAGGTGGGGGTAGGTACCCACAAGAGCCTTATAGAATAGGGTTCGTACCCACAAAAACCTTATAAAATAAGGTTTGTACTGGATGAGGGTAGGTACTCATCAGAATCTAGCAAAATACAGATTCATACCAGGTGGAGGTAAGTACCCACCAGAGCCTTATAAAATAAGGTTTGTACCGGATGAGGGTAGATACTCATCAGAATCTAGCAAATGCAGATTCATACCAAGTGGGGGAAGGTACCCACTAAAGCCTTATAAAATAAGGTTTGTACCGGATGAGGGTAGGTACTCATCAGAATCTAGTGAAATGCAGATTCATACCAGGTGGGGGTAGGTACCCACCAGAGCCTTATAAAATAAGGTTTGTACCGGATCAGGGTAGGTACTCATCAGAATCTAGCAAAATGCAGATTCCTACCAGGTGGGGGAAGGTACCCACCAAAGCCTTATAAAATAAGGTCTGTACTGGATGAGGCTAGGTACTCATCAGAATCTAGCGAAATGCAGATTCATACCAGGTGGGGGTAGGTACCCACCAGAGCCTTATAAAATAAGGTTTGTACCGGATGAGGGTAGGTACTCATAAGAATCTAGCAAAATGCAGATTCATACCAGGTGGGGGGAGGTACCCACCAAAGCCTTATAAAATAAGGTTTGTACCGGATGAGGGTAGGTACTCATCAGAATCTAGCAAAAATGCATATTTGTACCAGGTGGGGGTAGATACTCACCAAAGCCTTACAAAACGGGTTGCAAAGACCTTGCTTCTATTAGAGGATAGTTCAGTGTTGAGCACCTCGGAAGTAAGTACCCACAAGAGTTTAGCAAAATGCAAACTCGTACCAGGTGAGGGTAGGTACTCACCAGAGCCTTGCAAAAACGGGGTTCGTACTAGATGAGGATAGGTACTCATCAGAATCTAGCGAAGAGCATATTAATACCTAGTGGGGGTAGGTACCCACAAGAGTCTAGTGAAATGCAGACTCATACCTGGTGAGGGTAAGTACTCACCAGATCCTTAAAAAAAGAAGGTTCAAACTAGATAGGGGTTGGTACGTATCAAAAATATTTATCATGGATCAGCAAACTTCAGCAAAGGAGCATCCGAAGGATGACCGGGCAAAAAGGGTTAACTCCTTCACCTACCAACTAACTTTGTGGGCACATTAGGCCAACAATTAGTCAGGCGGGTGAGGGGGGGGGGGCAGCTGTAGACCCCTAATTTTGCTCGGTCTCTCAATAAAGGCTAAGAAGGCTTCCTATTTGAAGATAAAGCTTCGGTGGACGTCTAACGACATCAATTGACTTCCGAATAAAGAAAGGAAAGCTTCTCGGAAGTCCCAGAACACAAAATGTGGCCAGAACAGTCGAGATGGTCGTCCCAGAAGTCGGGATGGCCGTCCCAGCAAGCCCAGACGGCCGTCCCAAGTGTCAGACAACCATCTCAGCCTGTTTTGATGGTTGGGACGGCCGTCCCAAATCCCAGACGGCCGTCCCGGCTTCCCTAGACGCCCATCCCTATTTTCCAGGCCCCAAACGGTCGTCCCAAGCTGCCAGGCTGCAAAAACTATAAATAGGAGGCTCATTTGCCACTTTTTCACACTCCAGACACTTGTCTTCTCTCCCTACTTCGAATGAACTCTCCGATTGCCTAAAAAGGTAACAATTAGTTAAGGAATTGTATTCCAGCATTCGATTCTTCTTTAAAATTTAGTAGAGTCGATCTTGTATTCGGGGAGGAGAGTCTTTGTAGAGCGGGGGATTGCCAAAATGCATCCTCACAGTTAAAAGATTTGCAATACAAAGCTTTCTATGGAGGTTCTTTTCACTTCTCTTCTCTTTTATTGCTTTATGTATGCAATAGAAAATAAGATCATGTAGATAGCCATTTTTAAATATTGTATAAATAAAATAGGGTAATAGCGTAATTTCTCGTAATCTTTACTTAATGAATTAATCCATCATAGGGAACCTGAAAGGGGCGTTGTGGGCTGCTAACACCTTCCCCACACGTAACTAACTCCCTTACCCAACTCTGGTTATAATGGCCAAGTTTGGTTTTTATTAAAATCAACGCCTTTTTATCCTTTTCCAATGTTTATAGTCAAAACATTGGTGGCGACTCCATAAGAACCCCTTTTCAAAAACCTTGCTTTTATTAGAGGATAGTTCAGTTGTTGAGCACCTCGAAAGCAATGAACACATTTAAAAATAAAACGCGAGTCTAAACCATCTTTTCGTGATCGCTCGCATAAACGTTCGAGATGTCCCTAGACGTCGAAACGGACGGCGGCGACACTACCGGGTTGACCCTATCTTTTGCGTAGCCCCCTTAGTGGGTTTCCTACTGGGTATTTTGCCCTTTTCTTTGGCCTTTGGCTTCTATGGGCTTTTTTCTTTTTTGTGTATTTATTTTTTTGTTCACAATATTGGCGAAGCATGACTTTCTTTATGATGAGGTAAAGCCTTATTTAGTGCTTCTAATCAACTAGCTTGATTGTAATGGTAATGGTGAATTTTGGTTATTTGGATGCGCTTTTTATTCTTCTTTTCCTTTTTGCTTACTTAGACAGGGTTATTGTGAGGTCTAGTCATGAAATAGCAAGAAGAGAAGCAGATAGTAAGAAATGTATTCTTTATTAATTAATAAGGGAATATGTGCCCTAAAATGCCCGGGGGTCGGGCTAGCCTCGGGGGATAATCTCTAACAATCATGGGGTTTACATCCCTTAAATGAAGAAAAAGATCTCCTAATGACTAGGGTAGCTCTTGACGCTTGCACCCCTCCGCTTCGGAAAATTTGCTTGAGTGTGCAGAGGGGAGACTTCCCTTTTCCTCTTTCTGTTCGGCCCTTAGTATGGTTATATCCTAGGCCATGCTTGAAAGGATTGTCTTGGAATTCTAGGGGTTCCCTCATGCCTTGGGAATCTGCCCCCAGTCCTTGGCCAGGATGGTAGCCATGCTTCAACATCAAGCGGGCTACCTTTGTGTTTTTGGGAAGTCTTTCTATACTGGCAATTTTGAGCGCTTGAAAAGATGTTTCAAGGGCCTCTTCAGCCGCATCCACATAAGGTTGGGTGGACGGTCCACTGATCAAGATATCATCTTCTGCTTGGACCGTGACCAATTTGTCATCCACTATGAATTTGACTTTCTGGTGGAGCGTTGAAGGAACTGCCTTAGCGTCATGAATCGAAGGCCTATCGAGGACACAACTGTATGCTGGAGTAATATCCATTATATGGAAATCGACGTCGAAGATAGTAGGTCCAACTTGGATTGGCAAATTAACTTCCCCCACTACTTCTCGTTTTGATCCGTCGAAGGCTCGAATGATAGTGTTGCTTGGGCGCAGGCGGGTTCCTTGGATAGTCAACTTGTCTAGTGTGCACTTGGGCATCACGTTCAAGGATGACCCGTTATCCACAAGAACTTTGGCGATGAGGTATTCCTTGCACTTGATTGAAATGTGCAAGGGCTTGTTATGGTTTGATCCCTCGAGGTGGAGTTCTTCCTCTGTGAAGGTGAGGTGATCGTTTGCCATAATGTGACCGACGATCCTCTCAACCTTTTCTTGGGATATGGAGTGAGGTACATGCACTTCGCTCAAGACCTTCAGCAGGGCGCTTCTGTGCGGTTCCAAACTCATCATTAGAGATAACAGGGTTATCTTTGCAGGTGTATGGTTGAGCTGATCAATAATGGAATACTCGCTTTGTCTTATAAACTGGAGTTATTCCTCTGTCTCCTCCTTGGATTCTTTTTTTTCTTTTTCTTCGGTATTTTTATTTTTTCATTTATTTTTGGGAACATCTTCTTGTGAGTGCTTGGGGGAATAGACTCTTCCACTTCTAGTCATGCCCCCAATGCCGGCTATATTCGTGATATCCTCTTTTATTGGTGAAGATTCTTCATATTTCGACGGTACAACTTTATTTGATTCGTAGGGGAAAGAACGTGGCATAAATAGTCGCACTGGTGTCCTTGCCCCCTCTTCCTTATTTCTGAGGACCAACGGTCGAGGCTTATTATCCTCTTGCGACGAGTCGACCGTTGGGGCAAACTTGATTAGGAGTGACTTTCTCTCCATTCTTCTGATTTGGAAGACGTGTCAGTTAATCCTTCCTTTTTATTATCTTATTTATTAAGAATGAAGGAGGGAAATTAAATATGCAAATGAATGACATCATGCAAGTAGACATTTGTTGAATAAAGAAAAATTTCATTTATCCGTTGGAAGGTGTACATTTCCCTATTCCATACTACGAAGCAACTTTTGGCAGAAACGAAAAAGCCTAAAGAAACCCACAGGCGGGTCTTGATCTCTATGTAATTCCCTTTCGGCTTCCTGGATGTGACGGACAAGTGCTTCGCTTTGCTTCTGGACCGCCTGGCTCATATCTTCGCTGTACTTTTGAGCCTCTTTGATCTTCGCCTCTTGATGGACGACCAAGGCTTGCATTTCATCGAGTTTTGCAAGGGCCCGATCCTTTTCTTGTAGTACTTGGTCGTACTGAGCTAGCCCGTCTCTCTCTTTGCAGCGTAGCTCAGCGAGACTTTTGTTGAGTCTCCGATTGGCCTCGCGCTCTTGGCGTATTTCTGACCGAGTCTTGGTGAGTTCTTGCAACAACTCCTTGATCGTCCGAGCCTGTTTTGCTGATTCGGCCTCAAGGCGTGCTGATTTGGCGGTTATTTCTTGGAGTTGGCTATCCGAACTGGTTCTGGCAGCTTTGGATGCTCGGATAGCCAGCTCGTTAGAGTCAGCACACTGGTCCTTGAGGCGCTCTATTTCATGATCCTTTTTCTTGCATTGCCTGTCCCCGCCGTCAGAACGAGGCGGTCGGAGCGACACGATGGTTCCGACTTTCCAATTTTCACGTTTTATTGGTGTGGTTACAACGCCTTTAGGTTGTCCGATAACCGGGCTGAACCTAGGGGCAAGGTTTTCAAAAAGGCGCTCTTGGATTGTCCGATAATCGGGTTAATCCAAGACTAATTTTTGAAGGGTTCTTTTGGAGTCGCCACCGATGTTTTTACCGGAAACATCGAAAAAGGGGTTAAAAGGCGTTGGTTTTCGAAAAACCAACTTTGGTCATTAGAACCAGAGTTGGGTAAGGGAGTTAGTTACGTGTAAAGGAAGTGTTAGTTCCTTTACGACGCCCCTTTCGGGTTCCCTATGATAGGCCAACTGTTCTAAATAATTAAACCGGTGAAAATACGCTTTTACCCTTTATTTTGTGGAATTTTAAAATTATGACTACATGGCCCTAATATCTATTGCATAATTAAAATGAAAGCGGTAAAGTAGAGAGAGAGAGAGTATAGAAACCTCTGAGGCAAGCTTTCTATTAATTCTTTGAAAGTTAGGGTGCTTTTTGGCAGACCTGCACTCTTTACAGCGCCGAAATCTCTCGAAAACGCTATAAAACACTCTAGAAAACTCTCAAAAACTCCAGAAATGCTTCGGAGGGGTTCTAGAAAGAGAATTTAAAGAAAAGTCTAGAGAGAAGGTGGAAGAACTGTGGGAAATGAGGGGAATGACGCTCCTATTTATAGGGATTCACGCCTGTCAAGTCGAGACGGGCCGTCTCGTCTAACAAGGTCGAGACGGCCGTCTCGCCTTGCAAGAATGGCGAGACGGCCGTCTCGCCAAACGAGACACCGGTCTCGCCACCTTCGCAAGGCGAGACGGCAGTCTCGAATCTGAGACGGCGGTCTCGACCCTAAAAGGGGAAAACCCTTATTTACATGCAGAAAATCCCTCCTATCCTAGTATGGGGCCTAATAGTCTCTCCTAATGGCTTCTTAGGCTTCATCCATCTTCAAAAAGGAGGTATTTTGGTCTTTATTATGAGATCGGGCAAGATTTGGGGTCTACAACTGTCCCCCCTTTACCCGACTAGTCGACTGGTGGCCGGTTGTACCAAGGAGATCGACGAGAGGGTAAAGGAGTTGACCCTCTTGCCCGGTTTGTCCTTCAGATGTCTCACCTTGCGGCGGTTGATCTTCTGGGGAAAAAGCATGTTGTGCGCCTCCAGGATGCTCCTTTTGACGGTAGCTGACCCCTTCGGCTAATGAGTATGAACCCCCATCTGGTTTGACGAGTATGAACCCCCGCCCGGTAAGCCCCCTCTTGTAAGGCTTGATGAGTATACACCCCCATCTGGTGTTTGACGAGTATGAACCCCCGTCCGGTAAGCCCCCTTTTATAAGGCTTGATGAGTATACACCCCCATCTGGTGTTTGACGAGTATGAACCCCCGTCCGGTAAGCCCCCTTTTGTAAGGCTTGATGAGTATACACCCCCATCTGGTGTTGTGCCTCCGGATGCTCCTTCTTGCGGTAGCTGCTCCTTTGGCTGTGGTGGCGGCTTACTGCTCTAGCTCATGCGCCGAGCGTTGGGATGTGCTTTCTTTGTTTTCTGTTTGTCTTTTTCTGGGAATGGTCGTCCGGTCTGCACCGGGGATTTTGGTGGTGTTCATCTAGCTTTGTTGGTTGCTGGGGATTCTTTTGATTTTGATCTTTTTGGTAGTGATCATCCGACTTTGTTGGTTGTCGGGGATTTTTGATGAGTGCCTCTTATGTAGGTAGGAATCCTCTGGGGATTTGTTGATCTTGGTGATGCCTCTTGAGTAGGCGGATATCCATTGAGTTTCTGGTAATGCCTCTGAGTAGGCAGATGCTTCATCGGAAGTGAAGACTTTTGGCTGCATTTGTTTTGCCTCTGACTAGGCTGATATGTGGATGATCTTTTTCTTTTTGGTGATCCACCGGGGAATTGATTGCCTTCCCGGGGATCTAATTTTGATTTCCCCCCTGAGGGAATGCAGTTTTGACTCCTTGTTGGATGTTGTTGGTATGAGATGGCTTTGCCGATACTCTTGTTGGGTTTTCTGATTCCTTCTTTTTCGTTGATTTTCCCTTTTCTGAGGTGACCCACTTAGGGATTTTATTGATTGCCTAAAAGTTAGGATTGATTTCGCCTTTTTTCGTGATTTATCTCTTTTTTATCGCGATTTTGAAATCTGGCTTTTTTTATGGGGATAATGCGTAAACCTTTTTACTTTTTAGTCTCTTTTTATTACGCTGGCTTTTTCCTTCTTTTGGTGGGTCCACTAGGGATGAAGTTTTCTTTCTTTGGTGATCCACCAGGGAATTAGTTGACTTCCTGGGATCTGATTTTCCTTTTCTAGGGATGGAGTCTTGGCTCCTTGATTGATGTTGATGCGAGTTAAACTTGTAAAGGTATTATTCCACTAGGGGATGAGAATCTCTTATTTCTTTTTGTACACTTTTTAGGAGATCCACTTTAAGATTTTTATTCAGCCTTTTCTGTTGTGGCCCTTTTTTGTCATCTGTTGGAGATGAAGGGTTTTCTTTCTTATTTTCTCTTCTTTCTTTTTGTTCAGCCCCTGATGATTTGGACTCTTTTGACTGTTGATGATGGTGGGCTCTTGAAGCCTTTATTCTCCACTGGGGAGTGTGGAGGAGACTTTGGGTGAGCGTGCTGGATGACTCATGTAGTGGTGATGCTGAGTCGTGGGGTAATATTTATTTTGCCTTTGGAGTAGGCAAGGATCAGCTTGGGGATAACTAAGCCTTTCCGTCGGCTCTTCTTTTATGATGTCTGATGATTGTGCCCTCTTTTATTGGGTGATGATTGGAGCTTTGGCTTCTGGAAGCTTGTTATGACAACTCGCTCTTCTTTCTTGAGGGAGAGCAATGTTTGGAGACTTATTACTTTCTTGTGCCTTCTTTTCTGGGTAGAAGGATGGTAGCTGGAGCTCTTGATTTTCAGAAGCTCTTATTCTGCTGAGTCGCTTGATTGACGACTTGCTCTGTTTTCTTGAGGGCATTATTTGGAGACTCAATCTCAGTGATCCTGTTTTCAATCACAAACATATATCTAGTCTCCTTATATGCATGAATGCTTTTCGTTTTTTGTTATTTGTCTAAAGTAATTTTTATTTCTTTCATTTTTTATCTTGATAAAGTCGTTTTGTGCAACTACTTGTGTGTGGATGCCTTAAATGCAATCTATATTTTTTATCGATGCATCTGGAAAAGTGATTGGCATTCTCCTGCTGGACTTTCATGATTATGATGAAGGGCCCCTCTCTTTTATTCATTTTTTGGTTTAGCCCTGTCCTTTTCCTAGACCGCCCTTTTGGGGTTTTCGGTCTAGCGGACTTTTTCTTTTTTTATGAATGCCCTAACTTTTGCCTAGACCGCCCTTTGCGGGTTTTCGATCTAGCAGGCTACCCTAACTTTTGCCTAAGAATCTCCTAGCAGGCATTATTCTTTTGCATTATTCCTTTTTTTTCCTTCTTCTTTTTTTGAGAGATAGGACCCTATCATATGCATGCAATGTTCGCGATATGCATCCTACAATACTATTTCAATTAATTTTTGAAAAGGATTAACCAATGTGCTTTTACTTCTGATGATCTTCTGACGTTATGTGCTTTTGTCGACATGATAGGCTGTACCAATTTTGTCATTTTGATTTTTCCATGACCAAAGAATGACTGTGTTGATTGCAGAGCGACTTGCCATGTCAGTGCGCCCCTCCCCTTCCTTGGGGATGTCAATCCTCCTATTGATTACTATCTTCACATTTCCCTACTACTTACTAGAATGCCGTAGTGGTAAGGGTCAAGAGAAAAGAAGGAATAAGATATTTAATTCAAGGGCTTGTGTTTTAGAAGTGTTTCATTTTGACAAAAAAATGGTTTTTGTAAGCACGACTAGCCAAGGTTGGTTAGAGTGTTTAGGCTAATTTAAACAATGTTTTGTTTATGAAGTGGCGTCTTATTCTATGGTGCTTGCTATGACTGATTGACTTCCCTAGTCCGCCTTTTGGGTTTTCAGCCTAGGATGTTGTGTTTTGTTTTGTCCTAACTTCTGTCTAGGTTTCTTTTTTTGTTGCTTTGGGAAACCTAGCAGACTTTATTTTGTAACCCTAATTTTTGCCTAGGCTACCCTTTATGGTTGTTCGGGTGTCCTAGCGGGTTTACCCTAACTTTTGCGTAGCCCCCTAGGTGGGTTTCCTACCGGGTATCTTGCCTTTTCTTTTTGGCCTTTAGCTTGTATGGGCTTCTTTTTATTATATTTTTTTTTCTCTTTGCACAACATTGGCGAAACACGACCTTATTATGATGAGGTGGAACCTTGTTTTTGTGTTTCTAGTCAATCAGTAGTGATGGATTTGACTTTTACTTTGGTTAATTGCACAGTTTGATTAATTTGACACGTTTTGAAAACGTTTGCTTAAACATGGTTATTAATGAGGTTTAGATATGAATAACAAGAAGAGAAATAGATAGTAAGAATGACATTCTTTGTAATTAATAGGGAAATATGTGCCCTACAATGCTCGGGGGTCGGGCTGGCCCCGAGGAGTAATCTCTAATAGTCATTGGATTTACAAACCCTAAGAATCAGAAGGAGAACACCTAATTACTAAAGTCGCTTTTGACACTTGAACTCCTCTATTTGGGAAAATCTGATTCGAGCTGCAGAGGGGAGACTTCCCTTTTCTCCATGTAGCTTGATCCTTTGTAGGGTAATGCTTCAAAGGACTGTCTTAAAAATCTGGTGGCTCCCTTATTCCTTGAAAGTTTCTAATGAGCCCTTGGTTTGGGCGGCATATATATCTCCTCATCATGTGGGTCACCGTCATATTGTTGGGGAAGTCTTTTCATATCGACAAAAGATATTTCAAAGGTCCTCTTCAGCCGCATCCATTCAAGGTAGGGCAGACGACTTGCTGATCTGAATGTTGTCTTTAGCTCGAACCATGACCAGCTTGTCGCCTGCCATGAGTTTGTCTCTTTGGCGGAGCGTTTGAAAGAACTGCCTCAGCGTCGTGAATCCAAAGTCTCTTCAATTTCCTCTTTGGATTATGTTTTTCTTCGGTCTTATTATTTTCCTTTATTCTTGGGAGCATTGTCTTATAGTTCCTTGGGGGAGTAGATTCTTCCACTTCTAATCTTGCCCCCGAGTGCTGGCTATGCTAGAGATATCCTCAATGATGGGTTATGTTTCTGCATGTCTCCATGGTACAACTTTATTTGATTCGAGGTATGGACAAATGTAATGGCGTCCCTGCCCCCTCTTCTTTATTAACTTGGATATCCAATGGTTGAGGCTTGTTATCCTCCTTGGGCGGATCAACCATTGGAGAGAACTTGATGACGAAAGGCTTACTCTCCATCTTATTCCGATTCATGGGAAGCACATCAATTAATCCTTTCTTTTTTATTATCTTATTATTATTAAAGTGAGAATGAATGAATGCAATTTATGAAAGTTTGAAGAGATGATGAAAACAAACAATTTTATTTATTTCATCCAGACGGTGTACATTTCTCAATGCAATGTTTCAAAGCACATTTTAAAAGCGAAAAGCCTAAAGGAACCCATAGGTTGGTTAAAATTTGTATGTGTTTCCTTTTTTGACTTCCCGTGTATGGCATGTGAATGCCCTATCCTCTTCACATGGTATTGAGGAATGTCCACTTTTTTCAACCGCCTACTACTAGATGATGCTATGAGGATGAAGTTTGGTGGATGCATGTATGCAAGTGTTTGTTTTTTCTAAACATTATCATGTTTTATTTTCTAACATGATGTTTGATAGTGTTTGGGATTTTGTGTTTTTTTTTTGTATGCGGATGAGAGCATGAAGAATACCAGCCGCCTTCTAGAATGCAAAAAGATTTTTATTGTTTAAAATGAATGATTTATGAGATGGATATTCCTTAAGACAATGACTTAGGTATCCTCCTTAAAGCTTACGCTTTGTGGGGTATCATACCCACCTTGGTATAATGGGTCCTTCCCCATCACAGACTTGACAAGTATAATGGGGTTGTAGACCCCAAATCTTGCTCAGCCTCCAAATAAAGTCAGAAGGCCCCCTATTTGAAGACGCCCGAAGCCTAACAAGCCACTAGGAGAGACTATTAGACCCCCGTACTAAGATAGGAGGGTTTTTTGGCCCGAAAAATAAAGTTTCTCGCCCTGAAGGGATGAGACCGCCATCTGGAAGGACCAGACCGCCGTCTCGCCTCACACCAGGGACGAGATCGCCGTCTGGATTATCCAGACGGCGGTCTCGACTTCTGCCTAGTCGAGACGGCGGTCTGGATTATCCAGACGGCGGTCTCGACCCCTTGCCATGGTCGAGTTGGCGGTCTGGATTGTCCAGACGGCGGTCTCGACCTTGTCAGACGAAACGGCGGTCTCGACCTGTCAGGCGCGAAAAACTATAAATAGGGGCTCTCCCCCCCTCATTTCAATACAAAAACACAATTCCTCCTCCTTCTCTCTAGATTTTCTCTCTCTAGAACCCCTCCGAAGCATTTCCGGAGTTTCTGAGTGTGTTTAGGAGAATTTTGAGCGTTCTAAATCTTCTTTAGAATCCCTCCGAGGCATTTCCGGAGTTTCTGAGCGTTGTAGAGTAAAGGGCTGCCACAAAGCACCCTCTTTCAAAGAATATAAGAAAGCTTGCTTCAAAGGTTCATAAACCTCTTTATTTACTTTACCACTTCCATTTAAATTATGCAATAGACGCTAGGGCCATGTAGTCATAATCTTTAAATACCGCATAATAAAAGGGTAAAAGCGCAATTTTCCAGTTTAATTATTTATCCAAAGTAGCCGGCCTATCATAGGGAACCCGAAAAGGGCGTCGTAAAGGAACTAACACTTCCTTTACACGTAACTAACTCCCTTACCCAACTGTGGTTCTAATGACCAAAGTTGGTTTTCGAAAACCAATGCCTTTTTAAACTCCTTTTCCGATGTTTCCGGGGAAAACATCGGTGGCGACTCCACGAACCCTTCAAAACCCGTTCTTGGGTTAGCTTGGTTATCGGACAACCCAAGAACACTTTTTGAAAACCCCGTCTCTAGGTTAGCCCGGTTATCGGACAACCTAAAGACGTTGTAACCACCCATAAAAAACGCGAAAACAAGAGAGGGTCGAAAAACCATCGCGTCGCTCCGACCGCCTCTTTTTGACGGCGGCGACAGATGGCGACTCCACTGGGGAAGCCTAGAGAGTTGATCCCATTTAGTGATGGGCTGGCTTAAAAATAATTAAACCAAGAAAATAGCGCTTTTACCCTGCCTTGTATTATAACATGCTTTATTGTTTGGCTTTCAAATAACTGTTGCTTGTTTTTACGCAATTGATTGAAATATAAACTGCACACAAACCCTTGCACACTACAGTTCCCTCTATACCCGAGGGCAAGTGAGATAACCATAGGGAGTGGGTGGCAGGTACGGTTCGCTGTAGTTAGGGCCTTGTGCCCACTAGTGTGATCGGAAACCACCAATCAAGGTGATAACCTTCCTCTTTTGGCAACAAGACCGACTCTGGCCTTAGTGTTGAGCATGGTCGGACGGCTGGAGAGTGGGGACCCTATAATGGGGGCACCTTGGGGGCTTTAGCCTAGTGAGAACAGTTAGAACCTACCCTGACCAATGCACTTTTCTGCAGGAAAACCCTACCTCGTGATAAAAACGAAATCTCGCCTGTTCGGGGATGATCGAATTGTGTGTGCATATGATTGTTGCATTTGTATGTTGCATAGCATAAACAAACAACAGAACAAAAACCAAAAAATATTTTTCACAAATAAACACCCTTATCTCGGACAGTCTGCCTTTTAGCTAGCCTGGTTTCAGGTTCTTTGTAAGCTAAGTTGCCACGCAGTTCCGACAGAAGAGATAAGGGACGCTAAATATTCTTTCACATAAAGCCATATTTTATCTCGGATAGTCTGCCTTTTAGCTAGCCTAGTTTCAGGTTCTTTGTAAGCTAAGTAGCCACACAGTTCCGACAAAAGAGATAAAAGGCTATAAAATAAACATCAGATTAAAATACAAAAACATCAAAAATAAATAACTTCTGACAAAGTCAAACTCATCCATACTACATCATATCATGAGTAAAGAAAAACCAAGAGAGAAAATAAAAATGAAAGCACATCCAGCATCATTTAAATAAAATCTCCCATGCATAAGCATACCCCATGTTAGTTTAAGCACTCAGCATGCATTAATAAAACTTTTTCGGGCATTCTAGAAAGTGGCTGGTCCTCTCCCTACTCGCACTCGTGCACAAAAGGCAAGAGCAATGGAAAATTTAGAGGAGCAAAACCGAAAGCTCACTGCGGAAGTCAATACCCTCCGCGAGCAAGTGGCCCAATTAATGGAGGTCGTACGCCAGGGTCAAAGCAAGGGCGAAGACCAAGCTAAACATGTCCCTCCTCATGAGGAAGAGGAGGAGGAATACTTTTTTGGCGGGAAGGATGCTAAGACTACACGCATCCTTACCCCAGAAGTGTCCAAACAACAACTCTCCGCCCTGGAGGAGAGGCTGAAGGCGGTCGAAGGGCACAACTTCGACGTCAAGGAGGTGGCAGACATGTGCCTCGTAAAGAACATCCACTTCCCTCCCAAATTCAAGATCCCGGACTTCCCCAAGTATGCCGGGATGACCTGCCCAAAGAACCATCTTACGATGTATTGTCGTAAGATGGCCGCCCATGCTGACAACGAAAAACTCCTGATCCATTGCTTCCAGGAGAGTCTGGTGGACACAGCTCTCAACTGGTACATGCAGTTAGAGAGAGGGCAGGTCCAGAACTGGAAACAGCTGGCTGACGCTTTTCTCCGTCGTTACCGATATAACATTGATCTGACTCCTGATAGGTCAGATCTCAGGACTCTGAGCAAGAGGAACGACGAACCTTTTAAAGCGTACGCCCAGAGGTGGAGGGAAATGGCAGCCCAGATAGAGCCTCCCCTCACAGACAAAGAAACAGTGGCTATGTTCATAGACTCACTGACCGGAGCGTACTACGACAAGGTGATAGCCAGTACCTCCAATCTCTTCTCGGACATAGTCACTGTAGGAGAAAGAGTGGAGCAAGGGCTGAGGAGTGGCAAGATAGCACGACCCTCTCCTTCTAGCACATCATTCAAGAAGCCCTTCAAAATGAAGGAAGAGGCCGTGCACGCCATTAATTTTGCAACCCCTTCCTCCACCCCTCGAGCGGAGCGCGACCACGAAAAAAGGAGAGGAAATTCACGCCTATCCCCACCTCCTATGCGAAGCTGCTGCCCCAGCTGTTAGAGGCCAGCCTCCTGGCACGCGTTCCTCCCAAGAAGCAGCTGGAGCCTCCTTATCCCGAGTGGTACAAGCCCAATGAAAAATGTAGCTACCACTCGGATGCACCAGGGCATTCAACCGACAACTGCTTGACCTTGAAATATAAGGTCCAGGAATTAATCGACGCTGGTTGGATAACCTTTGATGCCTCTGCTTCCAGCACGGATGTCAAACCTCTGTCAAAGCCAGAGTAGCAGAGAGGGAGGACTGGGAGGATCAACCCTAGGGTCTTTTCTTTTTTAAGCTTTTCTATATCTCCTGTGGTCCCCGCCCGTGGCCGCAGGAATTTTGATTAAAAGGGCTTGTAAATACATTCTCATTTTCATTAATACACGAGGCATTTTGTCATATTCATTCTTTTCCCTCTTCTATTTATTATTCTTTCAAAAATAAAATGAATAATAAAATCTATGACTAAAACAAAACCTAAAACGCATCATGTCTATGATTGATGAATCTCCGTGGACCCTGGAAACGGAAGACGAATGGATTGAGTCCGACAGTGAGCAGGAGACCATTTCTCCGGACATGCAAAGGATAATGGAAAAGGAAACACGCATCATACAACCGCATCAGGAGGAAATAGAATCTGTCAATTTAGGAAAAGAGGATGAGGAGAAAAGAGTGAACATCGGCACCCAAATGGAAAGTAGCATGAAAAAGGGGTTGATACAACTTCTGAGGGAATATGTGGATGTATTTGCTTGGTCGTACCATGACATGCCAGGGCTTGACACAAGTATTGTGGAACACAAATTGCCACTGAAAGAGGGGTTTCGACCTGTGAATCAAAAACTCAGGAGGATCAAACCGGACTGGTCCTTAATGATAAAAGAGGAGGTGCAAAGGCAGTTGGATGCCAACTTTCTTGTAGTGTCCAAATACCCAGAATGGCTGGCCAATATAGTACCCGTCATCAAAAAGACCGGGAAGGTCAGGGTCTGCGTGGATTATAGGGACCTCAATCGAGCAAGTCCAAAGGACGACTTTCCCCTACCTCACATAGACACGCTGGTAGACCATACCACTACCAACACGCTGTATTCCTTCATGGACGGGTATGCGGGGTACAACCAGATCAAGTTGGCTATTGAGGATAGAGAAAAAACCTCATTCATTACACCATGGGGTACCTTCTGCTATCGGGTAATGCCGTTTGGGCTGAAAAATGCAGGGGCTACCTACCAAAGGGCTATGGTCACGCTATTCCATGACATGATCCACAAAGAAATAGAAGTATATGTGGATGACATGATCGCCAAGTCCAGAAATGAAATGGACCACATTCAATATCTCCGAAAACTTTTTGATCGGCTTCGGAAGTATCAACTCAAACTGAACCTGGCAAAATGTACTTTCAGAGTATGATCAGGAAAACTCCTAGGGTTCATTGTTAGTGAAAAAGGAATCAAGGTGGACCCCGACAAAACCAAGGCAATTTTGGAAATGCTTCCACCAAGCAAGGAAAAGGAGGTCAGAGGTTTTCTGGGCCGAATAAATTACATTGCCCGTTTCATCGCGCAGTTAACGGATAAATGTATACCCATCTTTAAACTGTTGCGCAAAAATCAGCCAGCGGTGTGGAGCGAAGAATGCCAACAAGCGTTCGATAAAATCAAAACATGTTTAACCAATCCACCAGTATTGGTACCACCCGTTAAAGGGAGACCTCTGATCCTATATCTATCGATCCTCGAAGAGTCCATGGGATGTGTGCTCGGCCAGCATGATGAAACCGAAAAAAAGGAGCGGGCCATTTATTATCTCAGTAAAAAATTCTCGGACTGCGAAACCCGCTATACGCCATTCGAAAAAACCTGTTGCGCATTGGTGTGGGTCACTCAACGTCTCAGACAGTATATGGCCCGACATACAACATGGTTGGTCTCCAAAATGGATCCAATCAAATACCTCTTCGAGAAGCCCCTTTTAACTAGAAGAATAGCTAGGTGGCAGGTTCTCCTCTCAGAATTTGACATCATTCATGTCACCCAGAAAGCTATTAAAGGAAGTCCCCTAGCGGATTATCTAGCCCATGGATCCACAGACAAATACCAATCCTTACAAGATGACTTTCCCGATGAGCACATCATACATATTGAACACGAAGAGACCAAAGAAGAGATGTGGACCATGTTCTTCGATGGGGCTTCAAACATGCTTGGACACGGGGTAGGAGCTATTTTGATATCCCCCAAAAAGAAACACATCCCTGTAACGACCAGGCTTAATTTCGATTGCACCAATAACATGGCCGAATACGAAGCATGTTCGCTAGGAATCCGGGCGGCTTTAGATCATGGGGTCACTAAGCTCAAAATATTCGGTGATTCCTCCCTCGTCATCTATCAACTTAAAGGTGAATGGGAAACCCGAAACTCAAAATTAATCCCATATCTAGAATACATCCGCGAGCTGGTCTCGAGAATGGAAAGCGTCACTTTTCAGTATATCCCTAGGGAGGACAATCAAATTGCCGATGCCGTCGCCACTCTATCATCCATGTTTGCCCCGGACCAGGAACATGAGATGCCAATCATTCAAGTTAAACTGCATGATGAACAAGCTTTTTGCATGGCAGTAAATGGCGAGCACGATCAAAACCCCTGGTACCATGACATCAAGCGATACCTCATGAAGGGCGAATATCCTGAAGGAATCAGTGACAATGATAAGCGAACCATTCACAAAAGGACTGTAGGGTTCACGTTGATTGAAGGAACCCTCTACAAAAAGAGCCCCAATTCCACTCTCTTAAGGTGTGTGGATCGAGAAGAAGCCCAAACCTTAATAAGAGAAATCCACAAGGGGACTTTTGGAACCCACGCACCCGGGCATGTCATGGCAAAGAAAATCCTCAGGGCAGGGTACTATTGGTCCACGATGGAAGCTAATTGTCACCAATATGCCAAGAAATGTCACAAGTGCCAAGTATACGCCGACAATATTCATGTGCCGCCCGCACCTCTTAATAACCTGGCTACACCATGGTCATTTTCTATGTGGGGCATGGATGTCATCGGACCCATCGAACCCAAAGCGTCCAACGACCATCGCTTCATATTGGTAGCCATCGACTATTTCACCAAGTGGGTTGAGGCGGCATCCTACGCACATGTAACCCGGAAAGTGGTGACCACCTTCATCAAGAAAAACATTATATGTCAGTACGGCATCCCTCATAAGCTCATTACTGATAATGGGACCAACCTCAACAATAAGATGATGGAGGAATTATGCCAAGACTTCAAAATCCAGCACCACAATTCCTCCCCGTACCGACCAAAGATGAACGGTGCAGTAGAGGCAGCCAACAAAAATATCAAGAAAATCATCCAGAAAATGGTTGTGACCTACAGAGATTGGCATGAAATGCTTCCCTTCGCCTTACATGGCTACCGAATGTCGGTACGAACCTCCACAGGGGCTACCCCGTTTTCCCTCGTATACGGAATGGAGGTCGTACTACCAGTAGAGGTCGAAATACCCTCCCTATGAGTTGTCATGGAAGCAAAATTGACAGAAGCCGAATGGGTCCAAAACCGGTATGATCAGTTGAACCTAATCGAAGAAAAATGGTTGGACGCCATATGTCGGGGGCAAGCTTATCAGAGGAAAATCAAGAAGGCCTACGACAAGAAGGTCAATCCCCGCGCTTTCCAAGAAGGAGATCTAGTAGTGAAGAAACTGCTTCCAGCCCAGAAAGACAAAATCGGGAAATGGGCAGCCAACTACGAAGGACCCTTTGTGGTCAAGCGGGCCTTCTCAGGAGGAGCCCTTATCCTCACCAACATGGATGGAGAAGAGCTCCGATATCCTGTCAACTCAGATGCGGTGAAAAAATACTACGCCTAAAGACATTGCTCATGACCTGTCAGGATGGAAACTCGCAAAGAGCGTCCTGGGCAAAAGATAGGGTCTACATTCCTCGGTAGGACACGTCCTAGGCAAAAACTAGAGGTTCCAAAAAAAAAAAAAAAAAAAAACAACAACAAAAAAGAAGAAGAAGAGAAAAACAAAGCAATGATTACCTTAGCCGAAAACCGCAAAGGCGACTAAGGTAATACCTTCACAATAGCAAGCAGACTTCGCATAGTCTTCACTCCGGATTCGAGCATCTCAACTGAAGGGACCAGGAAAAACGGGGAAACAAAATTCACAGACATGATTGTGGCACCCTCATACAGTTTAGCCAACCTTGGCCAGCCATGCTTACAAATTCTAGTGTAAACCGCCATGTAAAAATAAACCATCTGGTTATATCAATAAAATTGTCTTTTTCTTCTCTTTACCTACCTATGTAAATGCCTCTGTATTAACGAAACATGAGCATGCATAAAACAAGCAATTCGAGAAAGCATAAAGACAAAGACGAACATCACCAACCAGGGCCGTCCCAAAAAAAAAATAAAAAAAAATACAGAGTAGCCTGCTAGATCGAAAACCCGCAAAGGGCGGTCTAGGCAAAAGATAGGGTTAAAACAAAAGTGCAAAAAAAAAAAAAAGCCACGAAAGAACAAAAAAAGGAAAGTACCGTTCAATTTCTAGATGCCCTTAACTAAAATAAAATTGCATCAACAACATCCACGCGCACAAATAGTCGCACAAAAATGATTTTGTCAAGAGTAAAACAAACAAAAGTACATATACAAGCATTCAAAAAGATCATTTTTGCATAAAGACATCCCGGTACGACTTCACCAACCCTTTTGCCATCCTTCCCAAAGAAGTCAAGTGTAACAAAAAGAAAACTAAGAGAAAAGGTGTACGCTCAAGAAAAAAGCCAAAATCCAAAAACGCGAGAAAAAAGAGATAAAACCGCGAGAAAAGGCAGGATTAAAACAAAACAACTACCAAGCAAAAGTCAAACACAAAAAGAGAAGAGAAGAACCCGACCAGCCAGCAAGAGTCGGATGATTACCACAAAAAAAATCAGAAACAAAGAATCCCCAGCAACCAACAAAGCTGGATGGACAACCAACAAAAAACCCCGGCACAACCCGGATAAACATATCCACCAAACAACACAGAGATCACTCCCCAGGGAAACGGCGCATGGTCAGAATCAGTAAGCCGCCACCATTTCCAAAGGGTCAGCCACCGCAAGAAGGGGCATCCAGAGGCACATAACCAGACGGGGGTTCATACTCGTCAGCCAAGGGGTCAGCTACCGCGTCAAAGGAGCGTCCCAAGGTTTCACATCGGCGCATGGTCATAATCAGTAAGCCGCCACCACGGCCAAAGGATCAGCTACCACAAGATGGAGCATCCGGAGGCTTAACACCAGATGGGGGTGTGTACTCATCTGGCCTTACAGAAGAGGGCTTACCAGGCGGGGGTTCATACTCGTCAAACACCAGATGAGGGTGTGTACTCATCAGGCCTTACAGAAGGGGGCTTACCGGGCGGGGGTTCATACTCGTCAAACCAGATGGGGGTTCGTACTCATCAGCCGAAGGGGTCAGCTACCACGACAAAGGAGCATCCCAGAAGCGCACAACACAACATTTCCCCAGAGGATCACCCGCCGCAAAGACAGAGTATCTGAAGGGAAACCGGGCAAGAGGGTCAAACTCCTTTACCCTCCAGTCGATCACCTTGGCACAAAAGGCCAGCAGTCGACTGGTCGGGTAAAGGGGGGGCAGCTGTAGACCCCAAATCTTGCCCATCCTCCAAATAAAGTCAGAAGGCCCCTTATTTGAAGACGGCTGAAGCCTAACAAGCCACTAGGAGAGACTATTAGGCCCCCGTACTAAGATAGGAGGGTTTTTTGGCCCGAAAAATAAAGTTTCTCGCCCTGAAGGGACGAGACCGCCGTCTGGAAGGACCAGACCGCCGTCTCGCCTCACGCCAGGGACGAGACCGCCGTCTGGATTATCCAGACGGCGGTCTCGACTTTTGCCTAGTCGAGACGGCGGTCTGGATTATCCAGATGGCGGTCTCGACCCCCTGCCATGGTCGAGACGACGGTCTGGATTGTCCAGACGACGGTCTCGACCCTGTCAGATGAAACGGCGGTCTCGACCTGTCAGGCGTGAAAAACTATAAATAGGGGCTCTCCCCCCCTCATTTCAACACAAAAACACAATTCCTCCTCCTTCTCTCTAGATTTTCTCTCTCTAGAACCCCTCCGAAGCATTTTCGGAGTTTCTAAGTGTCTTTAGGAGAATTTTGAGCGTTCTAAATCTTCTTTAGAATCCCTCCGAGGCATTTTCGGAGTTTCTGAGCGTTGTAGAGTGAAGGGCTGCCACAAAGCACCCTCTTTCAAAGAATATAAGAAAGCTTGCTTCGAAGGTTCATAAACCTCTTTATTTACTTTACCGCTTCCATTTAAATTATGCAATAGACGCTAGGGCCATGTAGTCATAATCTTTAAATACCGCATAATAAAAGGGTAAAAGCGCAATTTTCCAGTTTAATTATTTATCCAAAGTAGCCGGCCTATCATAGGGAACCAGAAAGGGGCGTCGTAAAGGAACTAACACTTCCTTTACACGTAACTAACTCCATTACCCAACTCTGGTTCTAATGACCAAAGTTCGTTTTCGAAAACCAACGCCTTTTTAAACTCCTTTTCCGATGTTTCCGGTAAAAACATCGGTGGCGACTCCACGAACCCTTCAAAACCCGTTCTTGGGTTAGCCCGGTTATCGGACAACCTAAGAACACTTTTCGAAAACCTCGTCTCTAGGTTAGCCCGGTTATCAGACAACCTAAAGACGTTGTAACCACCCATAAAAAAACGCGAAAACAAGAGAGGGTCGAAAAACCATCGCGTCGCTCCGACCGCCTCTTTTTGACGGCGGCGACAGGGGTCATCATCACACCTTAGTACACTTGTCCCTTCCTTGTCGCGAAGGTCACAAATGTGCTCGGGGCCTCTTTCGCCATTGTCTTAGGGATATCTAGTGCTCCCTAGAATGAATGTATTTATGCATGCACAAGTACAAAAGGGCGATAGATGTTCAAAGTGGCATAACTTTTGACCGAGATGTCCGATTTGGACGCACAACATATCAAAACGAAGAGAAAAAGGTGAAGAATCAAGTTGCAAATACTCGAAGGGGATTTGACCCAGTAATTTTCCCAAAAAACGCCTCTAAGACCTATTTTTTAGGGATTTATTAAAATGATGCGTATGCATACCTTCCTTATGCATTTGTTTTCTCTCTTGGTTTTTCCACTTATGACATGATACGATATGAATGATACGACTTTGTCAAAATTCTTTTATTTATTATTATTATTATTATTATTATTATTATTATTATTATTATTATTTTATTTGGTTTATTCATAACCTTTTATCTCTTCTGTCGGACTGCGTGACTAGTTAGCTTACAAAGAACCTGAAACCAGGCTAGCTAAAAGGCAGACTGTCCGAGATAAGGGTGTTTATTGCAAAAATATTTTTGTGATTTTTTTATTTTTATTTGTTGTTTGGTTATGCTATGCAATCAAATGCAACAAACAAATGCGCACACAATTCAATCAACCGCGAACAGGTGAAAAGTCGTTTTAATCACGAGGTAGGGTTTTCCTGCAGAAAAGTGCATTGGCGAAGGTAGGTTCTAACTGTTCTCACCAAGGCTAAGGCCCCAAGGTTCCCCCATTATTGGGTCCCCACTCTCCAGCCTTCCGACCATGCTTAGCACTAAGGCCATAGTCAGTCTTTGTGCCAAAAGAGAAAGGTTATCACCTTGAGTGGTGGTTTCCGATCACACTGGTGGGCACAAGGCCATCACTACAGCGAACCGTACCTACCACCCACTCCCTATGGATTTCTCACTTGCCCCTAGGTATAGAGGGAACTGTTGTGTGCAAAGGTTTGTGTACAATTTGTATTTCAAACAATTGCGTAAAAATAAACAAACAACAGTTATTAAAGTCAAACATTAAAACATTAAAAGCGTAATTTCATGGTTTATTTATTTAAGCTAGCCCATCACTAAATGAGATCAACTCTCTAGGCTTCCCCAGCGGAGTCGGCATCTGTCGCCGCCGTCAGAACGAGGTGGTCGGAGCGACGCGATGGTTCCGACTTTCCAATTTTCGCGTTTTTATTGGTGTGGTTACAACGCCTTTAGGTTGTCCGATAACCGGGCTGAACCTAGGGGTGAGGTTTTCGAAAAGGCGCTCTTGGATTGTCCGATAGTCGGGCTAATCCAAGAACTAATTTTTGAAGGGTTCTTCTGGAGTCGCCACCAATGTTTTTACCAGAAACATCGGAAAAGGGGTTAAAAGGCGTTGGTTTTCGAAAAACCAACTTTGGTCATTAGAACCAGAGTTTGGTAAGGGAGTTAGTTACGTGTAAAGGAAGTGTTAGTTCCTTTACGACGCCCCTTTCGGGTTCCCTATGATAGGCCAGCTGTTCTAAATAATTAAACCGGTGAAAATACGTTTTTACCCTTTATTTTGCCGAATTTTAAAATTATGACTATATGGCCCTAATATCTATTGCATAATTAAAATTAAAGCGGTAAAGTAGAGAGAGAGAGAGAGTATAGAAACCTCCGAGGCAAGCTTTCTATTAATTCTTTGAAAATTAGGGTGCTTTTTGGCAGCCCTTCACTCTTTACAGCGCCGGAATCTCTCGAAAACGCTATAAAACACTCTAGAAAACTCTCAGAAACTCCGAAAATGCTTCGGAGGGGTTCTAGAAAGAGAATTTGAAGAAAAGTCTAGAGAGAAGGTGGAAGAACTGTGGGAAATGAGGGGAATGACGCTCCTATTTATAGGGATTCGCGCCTGTCAGGTCGAGACGGGTCGTCTCGTCTAACAAGGTCGAGACGGTCGTCTCGCCAAATGAGACGGCGGTCTCGCCAAATGAGACGGCGGTCTCGCCACCTTCGCAAGGCGAGACGGCGGTCTCAAATCTGAGATGGCGGTCTCGACCCTAAAAGGCAAAAACCCTTATTTACATGTAGAAAATCCCTCCTATCCTAGTATAGGGCTTAATAGTCTCTCCTAATGGCTTCTTAGGCTTCATCCATCTTCAAAAAGGAGGTCTTCTGGTCTTTATTATGAGACCAGACAAGATTTGGGGTCTACATTGCCTTTGCAAACCATCAATGGTGAGGATAGATTCTTGCTCTCCCTCCTCAAGGGCCCTCATCTGGGTTCCCATGATTTCTATCCTCTGGGTCAAGGCACCAACTTGAGCCTGCAGCTCTTCACTATTGGCACTTGTAACGAGTGAGGTGGATGGTTGAGACATCCCTCTTCTTTTTCTCCACACCTCATAGTCATCGGAGACAGGCACTCGAGCTTTTCCTAGCTCTCTATCTCCCATAAAGACTGGTTTCTCCCATGCTTTTCTCACGGCTAGTGAGTTGGCGATTGTGCATGGGTCTCTGAAGAAACACAGTCCTCCGAGTTCCCCTCGAGAAATTGTAGTTTGAGTCCTCATGAGCTGTCTCATAGCTACTCTAGGTGAGTAGGCTATGCAACCCCTGAGTCCTATCAAGGGTACATTCGGATAGTCTCCACATCTGATGAGGACTGGACCGGGTCGGAACCAAGGGCAGAACCAGGATAAATTGTTGGCGTCCCATTGTTCCAACTCGTCCTTCCACTCCGAGGTTAAGCGTCGTTGGAGAGGGATTTTGGAGAAGCTCCTCAAAGGGTCGGGGAACATCCCCATGTGACTAGAGGCATAAAAATGTGTAATGCCCCACACAAAGAGTAGTGAAGAGCAGCAACGAAGTGTTTTTCCTTGCTTCTGGCGGCAGAATTCCATCGAGAGCAAGGTGTTGGCAAGAATTGCAGGCAAGGGACTCTTCGAGTTCACGTCCCAGGCGAAGAAGGCGTCCATGACGGCTTGATCAACTGTGTCAAGGTGGAAAGGAAACAAGATCATTCCAAATATGATTAAGGCCAGGGTTTTGTTAAAAGCGACCCATTCTGTCCTTTCAGCCAAATCAGACAGATGGTCTTCTAACATTCAAACTTTCCAACCTTGGATGTTCCCTTTTCCTATCCGGGTAGTCTGCCGGAACGGTAGTTGAATGATGGCAGCGACTTGTGCTGCAGGAGTATATGTCCTGTGGCGGATATGGACCCCGACTGATTTGGGCCATTTCAGCATAATTTCGTACTCCTCCAAGGTGGGCACCATATCGAACTGTGGAAATTCAAAACAACGCAGATTGGAGTTCCAGAAGTGAACTAGTACCCTGATGAAAACTTGATCGACATAGATCTTCAACAGATCGAGAATCCTTCCATAGGATTTTTCAAAGTCGGAGCGGACCTCTGGTGGCATTACCGTGCAAAGCCGTTCCAATTTCTCAGTATGGTATCGGGGAATGTCCACCTTCTTCAATTGTCTACTAGTCCCCTCCATTTTCTAAAACCAAAATGCATGTTTTATGAAAATGATGCTTATTGAATGAATGTGAGTGTTTATTTTTCTATTTATCATGTTTTGTATGATATTTGCGTATTTTTTTGAAAAATAAACTACCTATATGAATGATTTATGAGTGTAATATTTTTGAACAAGGTCCTATTTATTGCTTTAAACTGACTTTTGGTTTTTATTTTTATTTTTATTTTATAGCCTTTTATCTCTTCTGTCGGACTGCGTGGCGTCCCTTGTTTTGGCCTTGGCGCACGACCTCCATCAGTTGGGCCATTTGTTCACGGAGGGTATTAACCTTTACAATGAGCTTTCGATTTTGTTCTTCTAGGCTCTCCATAGCTTTTTCCTTTTGTGCACGAGTTCGGATGGGAAGAGGACCAACCACTTTCTAGAATGCCCAAAAGAAATTTATTAATGCATGTTGAGTGTTGGACTAACATGGATATGTATGAGAGATTCTGTTTAGATGTTGGACTAACATCCACGACCAGGCGAGAAGTCGTTTTAATCACGAGGTAGGGTTTTCTTGCAGAAAAGTGCTTTAGCGAAGGTAGGTTCTAACTATTCTCACCAAGGCTAAGGTCCCCAAGGTGCCCCCATTATAGGGTCCCCACTCTCCAGCCTTCCGACCATGCTTAGCACTAAGGCCATAGTCAATCTTTGTGCCAAAAGAGGAAGGTTATCACCTTGAGTGGTGGTTTCCGATCACACTGGTGGGCACAAGGCCATCACTACAGCGAACCGTACCTGCCACCCACTCCCTCTGGTTTTCTCACTTACCCCCGGGTATAGAGGGAACTGTAGTGTGCAAGGATTTGTGTACAGTTTGTATTTCAAACAATTGCGTAAGTATAAACAAACAACAGTTATTAAAGCCAAGCATTTAAAACATGTTATAATACAAGGTAAGGTAAAAGCGTAATTTTCTTGGTTTATTTACTTTAAGCTGGCCCATCACTAAATGAGATCAACTCTCTAGGCTTCCCCAACGGAGTCGCCATTTGTTGCCGCCGTCGAAACGAGGCGGTCGGAGCGACGCGATGGTTTCGACTTTCCAATTTTCACGTTTTTATTGGTGTGGTTACAACGCCTTTAGGTTGTCTGATAACCGGGCTGAACCTAGGGGCGAGGTTTTCGAAAAGGCGCTCTTGGATTGTCCGATAACCGGGCTAACCCAAGAACTAATTTTGAAGGGTTCTTCTGGAGTCGCCACCGATGTTTTTACCGGAAACATCGGAAAAGGAGTGAAAAGGCATTGGTTTTCGAAAAACCAACTTTGGTCATTAGAACCAAAGTTGGGTAAGGGAGTTAGTTACGTGTAATGGAAGCGTTAGTTCCCTTACGACGCCCCTTTCGGGTTCCCAATGATAGGCCAACTACTGGAATAAATAAACCGGTGAAAATACGCTTTTACCCTTTATTTGCGGAATTTAAAGTTACGACTACATGACCCTAATATCTACTGCGTAATTTAAAGGTGAAGCAGTAAAGAGAGAGAGAGAATGTAGAAACCTCCAAGGCTAGCTTGCTATTAACTTCTTGAAAATTAGGGTGCCTTTTGGTAGCCCTTCACTCTCTACTGCGCTGGAAAACTCTCAAAAATGCTATGAAAACTCTTAGAAACTCTCAGAAAACTCCGAAAATGCTTCGGAGGGGTTCTAGGAAGAGAATTTTATGAAGTGACAAGAGAGAGAATGGAAGAACTGTGTGAAATGAGGGGAATGGCGCGACTATTTATAGGGATTCGCACCTGTCAGGTCGAGACGACCGTCTTGTCTGACAAGGTCGAGACAATCGTCTCGCCATTCGGGACGACCGTCTCGCCAAACGAGATGGCCGTCTCGCCATTCGCAAGTGACGAGACGGCCGTCTCGCCAAACGAGACGGCGGTCCTGAATACGAGACGGCGGTCCTGAATACGAGACGGCGGTCTCGACCCTAAAAGGTGAAAATCCTTATTTACATGCAGAAAATCCCTCCTATTCTAATATGGGGCCTAATAGTCTCTCCTAATGGCTTCTCAGGCTTCATCCATCTTCAAAAAGGAGGTCTTCTGGTCTTTATTATGAGGCCGGGCAAGATTTGGGGTCTACAGGGGTGCGTACTCATCGGGCCTTACAAAAGGGGGCTTACCCGTTCATACTCGTCAAACACCAGATGGGGGTGTATACTCACCAGGCCTTACAAAAGGGGGGCTTACCAAATAGGGGTTCATACTCGTCAAACCGGATGGGGGTTCGTACTCATCAACTGAAGGGGTCAGCTACCGCATCAAAGGAGCATCCCAGAGGATCACACTTAGCATCTAGAAGGTCAGCTACCACAACCAGGAAAGCAACCGAAGGACAATTCGGCAAGAGGGTTAACTCCTTCATCCTCCAGCCTATCTTTTTAGCATATTGAGCCAACAGTCGGCTAGTCAGGTGAAGGGGGGGGGGGCACCTGTAGACCCCAAATCTTGCCCGGTCTCAAAATAAAGAGCAGAAAACTTCCGATTCAAAGATGGGCAAGGCCTAAAAGGTCCCTAGGATAGACCAATAGGCCACATATTAGAATAGGAAGGTTTTTTGTACGGAAAAATAAGAAATTCCACCTAAAAGGCTGAGACCGTTGTCTCGTTTGGCGAGACGGCCTTCTCGCCAATCGCTAATTGCCAATGGTGAGACCACCATCTCGTTTGGCGAGATGACCTTCTTGCCATTTGCCAAGAGCGAGACCGCCGTTCCGTTTGGTGAGACAACGATCCCAACCTGATAGGCGCAAATTCCTATGAAAGGGGGGGGGGGGCGACCTCATCCTTTTGACAGCATTATTCAACCTTCCCTTTTACAACTTTCTCAAATTTTTCTCCTAGGATCCCTCCGAAGCATTTCTGGAGTTTCTTAGTATTCTTAGTAAGTGTTTTCTAGTGTTGCAAGAAAGAGCGATCAGCACTATATAGCATGGAGGTTGCCAAAAAGCGCCTTTCTTTACCAAGAATATTAATACAAAAGCTTGCTTCGAAGGTTCCTTCACTTTCTCTCTTCTTTTATCGCTTTTTTATTACATCTATCTGTGCATTAGTTGTTAGGGTCATGTAGTCAACATTTTAAATTCCGCAAACGAATAAACGTCATGCCCCTTATGCCCTGGGCGACACATGTGCTACAATGGACGGGACAAAGGATCGTGATCCCGCGAGGGTGAGCTAACTCCAAAAACCCGTCCTCAGTTCAGATTGTAAGCTGCAACTCGCCTGCATGAAGCCAAAATCACTAGTAATCGCCGGTCAGCCATACGGCGTTGAATTCGTTCCTAGGCCTTGTACATGCCGCCCGTCACACTATGGGAGCTAGCCATGCCCAAAGTCCTTACCTTAACCGCAAGGAGGGGGATGCCGAAGGCAGGGCTAGTGACTAGAGTGAAGTCGTAACAAGGTAGCCATATTGGAAGGTGCGACTCGATCACCTCCTTTTCAGGGAGAGCTAATGCTTGTTGGGTAGTTTGACAGTGCTTCACACCCAAAAAGAAGCGAGTTATGTTTGAATAAAATTTGGAGATGGAAGTCTTCTTTCGTTTCTCGCTGCCAAAAGGAGCGTCGTAGGGAAGCTAATACCTTCCCTACACGTAACTAACTCCCTTATCCAACTTTGGTTATAATGGCCAAAGTTGGTTTTTCTAAACCAACGCCTTCTTTTTCTTCCTTTTCCAATGTTTCTGGATAAAACATTGGTGGCGACTCCAGAACCCTTTTCGAAAACCTTGCCTCTAGGTCCAACTTAGTTATCGAACAACCTAAAGGCGTTGTAACATCACTTTAAAAATGCGAGTCGAAGCCAAATCATCGCGTTGCTCCGACCGCCTCTTTTGACGGCGGAGACAAGGTGTGATGGTAACCTTCATTTTATTCGTGATGGGGAAGGAACCATTATACCGAGGTGGGTATGATACCCCATAAAGTGTAAGCTTTAAGGAGGATATCTGTAGAGCCCAAATCTTGCTCGGCCTTAAAATAAAGAGCAAAAGACTTCCGTTCGAAGATGGGCAAGGCCTAAAAGGTCCCTATGATTGATCAATAGGCCCCATATTAGAATAGGAAGGATTTTTGTACAAGAAAAATAATAAATTCAACCCAAAGGGTCGAGACCACCGTTTCGTTTGGCGAGACCGCCGTGTTGCCACTCGCCAATGGTGAGACCGTCATCTTGCCACTTGCCGAAGGCGAGACGGCCATCCCGTTTGGCGAGAGAACGGTCCCGACCTGACAGGTGAGAATTCCAGTAAAAGGGGGGGGGGACTTTCTCACTCTTTACACACACTTCTACCACTTTCCCTTCTGTAATATTCTCGAATTACTCTCTTATGACCCCTCTGAAGCATTTCCAGAGTTTTTTATAGTTTTTAGAAAGCGTTCTAGAGTACTGTGAGAAAAAGCGATTATCATTGTAGAGCGTGGGGATTGCCGAAAAGCACCCTCTTTCAATAACATACTATAAAAGCTTGCTTCGAAGGTTCCTATATACTTCTTTTTCTATTTTATTGCTTTTTAGATAATATCATTGTGCATTAGTCACTTAGGGCCATGTAGTCAATAACTTAATTTCCGCAATGAATAAATAAGGGTAAAAGCGCAATTTTATAGTTATTATTTCTTTATAAGAAAGGGTCCATCATAGGGAACCCGAAAGGGGCATTGTAGGGAGGCTAATACCTTCCCTACATGTAACTAACTCCCTTACCTAACTCTAGTTGTAATGACCAAAGTTGGTTTTTCTTAAAAAACCATTGCCTTCTTTTTCCTTTTCCAATGTTTCTGGTAAAAACATTGGTGGCGAGTCCTCGAACCTTTCGAAAACCTCGCTTTTAGGTCCAGCCCAGTTATCAGACAACCTAAAAAGTGTTGAACCACACTTTTAAAAACGCGAGTCAAACAAAACCATCGTGTCGTTTCGACCGCCTCTTTTGACGGTGGCGACAGATGGCGACTTCACTGGGGAAGCTAGAGAGTTGATCCCATTTAGTGAT
Source organism: Sphenostylis stenocarpa (assembly GCA_963425845.1). NCBI lineage: Eukaryota > Viridiplantae > Streptophyta > Magnoliopsida > Fabales > Fabaceae > Sphenostylis > Sphenostylis stenocarpa. The sequence continues at coordinate 15,682,128 of OY731402.1, read as the reverse complement.
GGACTAGTTCTAAGAAATAAAATTTAAAAATGTGCCTTTACCCTTCCTTGTGTTTATAACATGTTTTAATTGCTTGGCTTTAATAACTGTTGTATGTTTATTTTATGCAAGTTGTTTGAAATACAAACTGTACACAAATCCTAGCACACAACAGTTCCCCCTATACCCGGGGGCAAGGGGGATATCCATAGGGAGTGGGTGGCATTGTATGATTTGTCGTAGTGAGGGCCATGAGCCCATTGGTATGTGTAGACCCCAAATCTTGCCCGGCCTCCAAATAAAGAGCAGAAGACCTCCTATTTGAAGATGGACGAAGCCTAACAAGCCATTAGGAGAGACTATTAGGCCCCATACTAGGATAGGAGGGAGTTTCTGTACCAAAAAATAAGTTTTCTCGCCTTGTTGGGACGAAACTGCCGTCTCGCCTCAGGCAAGTGGCGAGACCGCCGTCTCGCTTGACGAGACGGCGGTCTCGCCACCTCCGAAGGATGAGACGGCGGTCCCGTTTCCCCAGACGGCGGTCTCACCGCGTTTGACAGGGCGAGACGGTGGTCTCGTTGGACGAGACGACGGTCTCGACCCTGTCAGACGAGACCGGCGGTCTCGCCATCTGACAACGTGAAAACCTATAAATAGGGGCCTCCCCCCCCTCATTTCCACACACCACAAGCTTCTAGCTCTCCCTTCTCTCTAAAACTTCTCTCTAGAATCCCTCTGACGCATTTCCGGAGTTTCTGAGTGTCTTTGAGAGCATTTTTCGGCGTCCAGAAGAGTTTCCGGCGTCTTGTAGAGGGAAGGGCTGCCAAAAAGCACCCATTTATTTTAAAGAAATATAAAACAAAGCTTGCTTCGGAGGTCTAATTTCTCTCTCTCTTTCTTTACCGCTTTAATTTAAATTATGCAATAGATTAGGGCCATGTAGTCATAACTCTAAATTCCGCACAATAAAAAGGGAAAAAGAGTATTTTCCAGTTTATTTATTAACATAAAAAGCTGGCCTATCATAGGGAACCCGAAAGGGGCGTCGTAAAGGGACTAATACTCCCTTTACACGTAACTAACTCCCTTACCCAACTCTGGTTCTAATGACCAAAGTTGGTTTTTGAAAACCAACGCCTTTAAAAACCCCTTTTCTGATGTTTCCGGTAAAAACATCGGTGGCGACTCCACAGAACCCCACAAAAATTAGTCCTTGGGTTAGCCCGGTCATCGGACAACCCAAGGACGCCCTTTCGAAAACCTCGCCCCTAGGTTAGCCCGGTTATTGGACAACCTAAAGGCGTTGTAACTACCTATAAAAAACGCGAAAATCAAAAAGGGTCGAAACCATCGCGTCGCTCCGACCGCCATCTTTTTGGCGGCTTAAATAATAAATAAACCAAGAAAATAACACTTTTGCCCTTAACTTGTATTTATAACATGTTTTAATGTTTGGCTTTAATAAATTGTTGTTTGTTTATACTTGCGCAAATTGCTTGAAATATAAACTGCACACAAATCCTTGCACACAACAGTTCCCTCTATACCCGGGGGCAAGTGAGATAACCATAGGGAGTGGGTGGCAGGTACGGTTCGCTGTAGTGAGGGCCTTGAGCCCACCAGTGTGATCGGAAACCACCACTCAAGGTGATAACCTTCCTCTTTTGGCAACAAGACTGACTATGGCCTTAGTGCTAAGCATGGTCGGACGGCTGGAGAGTGGGGACCCTATAATGGGGGCACCTTGGGGGCCTTAGCTTGGTGAGAACAGTTAGAACCAACCCTTGCCAATGCACTTTTCTGCAGGAAAACCCTACCTCGTAAAAATGAATTCTCGCCTGTTCGTGGATGATCGAATTGTGTGTGCATATGATTGTTGCATTTGTATGTTGCATGGCATAAACAAACAACAAAACAAAAACCCAAAATATTTTTCACAAATAAACACCCTTATCTCGGACAGTCTGCCTTTTAGCTAGCCTGGTTTCAGGTTCTTTGTAAGCTAAGTAGCCACGCAGTTCTGACAGAAGAGATAAGGGACGATAACTATTCTTTCGCGTAAAGCCATATTTTATCTCGGACAGTCTGCCTTTTAGCTAGCCTGGTTTCAGGTTCTTTGTAAGCTAAGTAGCCACGCAGTTCCGACAGAAGAGATAAAAGGCTATAAAATAAACAAATAAACATCAAACAAAAAACAAAAAACACCAGAAAATAAATGAATCAACTTCTGACAAAATCAAAATCATTCATATTACATCATACCATGAGTAAAGAAAAAACCAAGAGAGAAAATAAAAAAATGAGAGCGCATTCAGCATCATTTAAATAAAATCTCTCATGCATAAGCATACCCCATGTTAGTTTAAGCACTCAACATGCATTAATAAAACTTTTTCGGACATTATAGAAAGTGGCTGGTCCTCTCCCCACTCGCACTCGAGCACAAAAAGCAAAAGTAATGGAAAGTCTAGAAGAGCAAAACCAAAAGCTCACTGCGGAGGTCAATACCCTCCGTGAGCAGATGGCCCAACTGATGGAGGTTGTGCGCCAGGGACAGAGCAAGGACAAAGACCAAGCTGAACACGTCCCTCCCCATGAAGAGGACGAAGAAGAATACTTCTATGACGAGAAGGATGCTAAGACTGCACGCATCCTTACTCCAGAGGTGTCCAAACAACAACTCTCTGCTCTGGAGGAGAGGCTCAAGGCAGTTGAGGGGCACAACTTCGACGTCAAGGAGGTGGCCGACATGTGCCTAGTAAAGAACATCCGCTTCCCTCCCAAATTTAAAATCCCGGACTTCCCCAAGTATGCTGGGATGACCTGCCCTAAAAACCATCTTACGATGTATTGTCGTAAGATGGCCGCCCATGCTGAAAACGAGAAGCTCCTGATCCACTGCTTCCAGGAAAGTTTGGCGGACACCGCGCTCAACTGGTACATGCAGTTAGAGAGAGGGCAGGTCCAGAACTGGAAACAGCTGGCAGACGCTTTCCTCCGTCGTTACCGATACAACATCGATCTGACACCCGACAGGTCAGACATTAGAGCTCTGAGCAAACGGAATGACGAGGCATTCAAAGCGTATGCCCAAAGGTGGAGGGAAATGGCCGCCCAAATAGAGCCTCCTTTGACGGACAAAGAAACAGTGGCTATGTTCATAGACTCACTAACCGGAGCGTACTACGACAAGGCAATAGCCAATACCTCCAACCTTTTTTCAGACATAGTCACTGTGGGGGAAAGAGTGGAGCAGGGGCTGAGGAGTGGAAAAATAGCATGACCCTCTCCTTCCAGCACATCATTCAAGAAGCCCTTCAAAAAGAAGGAAGAGGCCGTACACGCCATTAATTTTGCAACCCCTTCCTCCACCCCTCAGTCCGAGCGGCAGCCACGAAAAAAGGAGAGGAAGTTCACTCCTATCCCCACCTCCTATGCGAAGCTGCTGCCCCAGCTGTTAGAGGCCAGCCTCCTGGCACGCGTTCCTCCCAAGAAACAGTTGGAGCCTCCTTATCCCAAGTGGTACAAGCCCAATGAAAAATGTAGCTACCACTCGGATGCACCAGGGCATTCAACTGACAACTATTTGACCTTGAAGTATAAGGTCCAGGAATTAATTGATGCCGGTTGGATAACCTTTGATGCCTCTGCTTCCAACACGGATGTCAAACCTCTGTCAAAGCTAGAGTAGCAGAGAGGGAGGACTGGGAGGATCAGCCCTAGGGTCTTTTTCTTTTTAAGCTTTTCTCTATATCTCCTGCGGTCCCCGCCCGTGGCCGCAGGAATTTTGATTAAAAGGGCCTGTACATACATCTTCATCTTCATTAATATACGAGGCATTTTGTCATATTCATTCTTTTCCTCTTCTATTTATTATTCTTTCAAAAATAAAATGAATAATAAAATCTATGACTAAAACAGAACCTAAAACACATCATGTCTGTGATTGATGAATCTCCGTGGACCTCGGAAACGGAAGGCGAATGGATTGAGCCCGACAGTGAGCAGGAGACCATTTCTCCGGACATGCAAAGAATGCTAGAAAACGAAGCACGCATCATACAACCGCACCAAGAGGAAATAGAAACCGTTAATTTGGGAAAAGAGGATGAGGAGAAAAAGGTGAACATCGGCACCCAAATAAAAGGTAGCATAAGGGAAGAATTGATGCAGCTTTTGAAGGAGTATATGGATGTGTTTGCTTGGTCTTATCATGACATGCCTTGGCTCGACACGAACATAGTGGAGCATAGATTGCTGTTAAAAGAGGGGTTTCGGCCTGTGAAACAAAAACTCAGGAGGATCAAACCAGACTGGTCCTTAATGATAAAAGAGGAGGTGCAAAGGCAGTTGGATGCCAACTTTCTTGTAGTGTCCAAATACCCAGAATGGCTGGCCAATATAGTACCCGTCATTAAAAAGTCTGGGAAGGTAAGGGTCTGCGTGGATTATAGGGACCTCAATCGAGCAAGTCCAAAGGACGAATTTCCCCTACCACATATAGACACGTTGGTAGACCATACCACTACCAACACGTTGTATTCCTTCATGGACGGGTATGCGGGGTACAACCAAATCAAACTGGCTGTTGAGGATAGAGAAAAAACCTCCTTCATTACACCATGGGGTACCTTTTGCTACCGAGTAATGCCCTTCGGACTCAAGAATGCAGGGGCTACCTATCAAAGGGCTATGGCCACATTGTTTCATGACATGATCCACAAGGAAATAGAAGTATATGTGGACGACATGATTACCAAGTCCAGAAATGAAATGGACCACATTCAATATCTCCGAAAACTTTTTGATCGACTTCGGAAGTATCAGCTTAAACTGAACCCAGCAAAGTGTACCTTCGGAGTACGATCAGGAAAACTCCTAGGGTTCATTGTTAGTGAAAGAGGAATTGAGGTGGACCCCGACAAAACAAAAACAATTTTGGAAATGCCTCCACCAAACACAGAAAAGGAGGTCAGAGGTTTTCTGGGCCGAATAAACTACATTTCCCGTTTCATCGCACAGTTGACGGATAAATGTATACCCATCTTTAAATTGTTGCGCAAAAATCAGCCAACGGTGTGGAACGAAGAATGCCAACAAGCGTTCGATAAAATCAAAACTTGTTTAACCAATCCACCAGTATTGGTACCACCCGTTGAAGGGAGACCTCTGATCCTGTACCTATCAATCCTCGAAGAGTCAATGGGATGTGTGCTCGGCCAGCATGATGAAACCAGGAAAAAGGAACAGGCCATTTACTACCTCAGTAAGAAGTTCTCAGATTATGAAACCCGTTATACACCATTCGAAAAAACCTGTTGCGCATTGGTGTGGGTCACTCAACGTCTCAGACAGTACATGGCTCGGCATACAACATGGTTGGTCTCCAAAATGGATCCAATCAAATACCTCTTCGAGAAGCCCATTTTGACCAGAAGAATAGCCAGGTGGCAGGTCCTCCTCTCAGAATTTGACATCATTCATGTCACCCAGAAAGCTATTAAAGGAAGTCCCCTAGCGGATTATTTAGCCCATGGATCCACAGACGAATACCAATCCTTACAGGATGACTTTCCCGATGAGCATATCATGCACATCGAACACGAAGAGACCAAAGAAGAGATGTGGACCATGTTCTTCGATGGGGCTTCAAACATGCTTGGACACGGGGTGGGAGCTGTTTTGATATCCCCCAAAAAGAAACACATCCCTGTAACGGCCAGGCTTAATTTCGATTGCACCAACAACATGGCCGAATACGAAGCATGTGCACTAGGGATCCAAGCGGCTCTAGATCATGGAGTTACTAAGCTCAAAATATTCGGTGATTCCTCCCTCGTCATCTATCAACTTAAAGGTGAATGGGAAACCCGAAACTCAAAATTGATCCCATACCTAGAGCACATCCGCGAGCTGGTCTCGAGAATGGAAAGCGTCACTTTCCAGTATATCCCTAGGGAGGACAATCAAATTGCCGACGCCCTCGCAACTCTATCATCCATGTTTGCCCTGGACCAGGAACATGAGATGCCAATCATTCAAGTTAAACTGCATGATAAACAAGCTTTCTGCATGGCAGTAAATGGTGAGCACGATCAAAACCCCTAGTACCATGACATCAAGCGGTACCTCGTAAAGGGCGAATACCCCGAAGGAATCAGTGACAATGACAAGCGAACCATTCGCAAAAGGGCCGTAGGGTTCACGTTGATTGAAGGAACCCTCTACAAAAAGAGCCCCGATTCCACTCTCTTAAGGTGTGTGGACCAAGAAGAAGCCCAAACCTTGATAAAAGAAATCCATAAGGGGACTTTTGGAACCCACGCACCCGGGCATGTCATGGCGAAGAAAATCCTCGTAGGCGTGGTATTTTTGGTCCACGATGGAAGCCGATTGTCACCAATATGCCAAGAAATGTCATAAGTGCCAAGTATACGCCGATAACATCCATGTGCCGCTTGCACCTCTCAGTAACCTGGCTACACCATGGCCATTTTCTATGTGGGGCATGGATGTCATCGGACCCATCGAACCCAAAGCATCTAACGACCATCGTTTCATCTTGGTAGCAATCGACTATTTCACCAAGTGGGTTGAGGCGGCATCATACGCACATGTAACCCGGAAAGTGGTGACTACCTTCATCAAGAAAAACATTATATGTCGGTACGGCATCCCTCATAGGCTCATTACTGACAATGGGACCAATCTCAACAATAAGATGATGGAGGAATTATGCCAAGACTTCAAAATCCAGCACCACAATTCCTCTCCGTACCGACCAAAGATGAATGGTGCAGTAGAGGCAGCCAATAAAAATATCAAGAAAATTATCCAGAAAATGGTGGTCACCTACAAAGATTGGCATGAAATGCTTCCCTTTGCCTTACATGGTTACCGAACGTCGGTACGGACCTCCATAGGGGCTACCCCGTTTTCCCTCGTATACGGAATGGAGGTCGTACTACCAGTAGAGGTCGAGATACCCTCCCTACGAGTTATCATGGAAGCAAAATTGACAGAAGCTGAATGGGTCCAAAACCGGTATGATCAGTTGAACCTAATCGAAGAAAAATGGCTGGACGCCATATGTCAGGGGCAAGCTTATCAGCGGAAAATCAAGAAGGCCTATGACAAGAAGGTCAATCTCCGCACTTTCCAAGAAGGAGATCTAGTAGTAAAGAAACTGCTTCCAGCCCAGAAAGACAAAATCGGGAAATGGGCAGCCAACTATGAAGGACCCTTTGTGGTCAAACGAGCCTTCTCAGGAGGAGCCCTCATCCTCACCAACATGGACGGAGAAGAGCTCCGATATCCTGTCAACTCAGATGCAGTGAAAAAATATTACGCCTAAAGACATTGCTCATGACCCATCAGGATGAAAACTCGCAAAGAGCGTCCTGGGCAAAAGATAGGGTCTACATTCCTCGGTAGGACACGTCCTAGGCAAAAACTAGAGGTTCAAAAAAAAAAAAAAAAAAAAGAAGAAAGAGAAGAAAAAGAGAAAAACAGAGCAATGATTACCTTAGCCGAAAACCGCAAAGGCGACTAAGGTAATACCTCCAAAATAGCAAGCAGACTTCGCATAGTCTTCACTCCGGATTCGAGCATCTCAACCGAAGGGACCAGGAAAAACGAGGAAACAGAGACCACAGACATGATTGTGGCACCCTCATACAGTTTAGCCAACCTTGACCAGACATGCTTACAAATTCCTTTGTAAACCCCCATGTAAAAATAAACCATCTGTTTATATCAATAAAATTGTCTTTTCCTCTCTTTACCTACTTGTGTAAATGCCTCTGTATTAACGAAATATGAGCATGCATAAAATGAGCAAATCGAGAAAGCATAAAAACAAAAGACGAACATCACCAACCAGGGCCTGTCGCCACCGTCCGTTCCGACGTCCTGGGACGTCTCGAACGTTAATGCGAGCGGTCGCGAAAAGATGGTTGAGACTCGCGTTTTTTGTTAAAAATATGTTCATTGCTTCCGAGGCGCTCAACACTGAACTATCCTCTAATAGAAGCAAGGTTTTCGAAAAGGGTTCTTTTGGAGTCGCCACCAATGTTTTGACCATAAACATTGGAAAAGGAGAAAAAGGCATTGATTTTAATAAAAACCAAACTTGGCCATTATAACCAGAGTCGGGTAAGGGAGTTAGTTACGTGTGGGGAAGGTATTAGCACCCCACAACGCCCCTTTCGGGTTCCCTATGACGGATTAATTCATTTAAGTAAAGATTACGAGAAATTACGCTATTACCCTCTTTTATTCATACAGTATTTAAATATGGCTATCTACATGATTTTATCTACATTGCATACATAAAGCAATAAATAAAGCAATAAAAGAGAGGAGAATTGAGAAGAACCTCCGAAGCAAGCTTTATATTATAAGTCTTTTATACAGAGGACGCTTTGCGGCAATCCTTCACTCTACAACGACTCTCCTCTCGAATAAACTCGACTCGACTAAAATTTTCTATAAGAATCGAATGCCGGAATACAAGTTCCTTAACTGATTGTTACCTATTAAAGGCAATCAAAGAGATCATTTGAAGGAGGGAGAGAAGAAGACAAGTCTTGGAGTTGTCTGGGGTGTGGAGAATGACAAATGAGACTCCTATTTATAGATTTCGCAGCCTGGACATCTGGGACGGCCGTCTGGGTTGGGACAGTCGTCCCAACTGCACATTTTACACTGATCCAAGCTGGGACGGCCTGTTGGGTTTGGGACGGCCGTCACAACTGCGTTTTGGGGTTTGGGACGTGCGTCCAAAAGGTGAGACGTGCGTCTCACTTGGTTTTTGGTGTTTGGGACGGCTGTCCCAACCTGTCTTGGCCAGTTTATGCGTTCTTGGACCCCCGGGAAGCTTTCCTTTCCTTTTTCGGACGTCGTTTGATGCCGATGTGTGTCCGTTGAAGCTTTATCTTCATATAGGAAGTCTTCTTGGCCTTCATTAAGATGTCGGGCGAGCTTTATCTTTGTGTAGGAAGTCTCTTTAGTCTTTATTGTGTGGATGGGTGGACTCCGTCTTGTTGCGGGAGGTCTTTCTCGGTTTTTCTTTGATATGAAGCGGGGTGAACTGTATGAAGTTTCCCTAGCTTTTATTTTGAGAGGCCGGGCAAAATTAGGGGTCTACAGCTGCCCCCCTTCACTCGCTTAGCTAATTTGTCGGCTTGATATGCCGACAAAATTAGTTGGTAGGGGAAGGAGTTAACCCTTTATGCGGTCATCCTTCGGATGTCGCTCCTCGTCGATCCTCCGGATGATAAGTATTTTGATAGGTACCAACCCCTATCTCGGTTTGAGCCTCCTTTTATAAGGCTCGGTGAGTATTTACCCTCACCAGGTATAAGTCTCGTATTTTACTAGACTTTAGTGAGTACCTACCCCCACTAGGTATGAACCTTGCTTCGCAAGGTTTTGGTGAGTACCTACCCTCACCTGGTATGAGTTCGCATTTTGCTAAACTCTTGTGGGTACTTACTTCCGAGGTGCTCAACACTCGAACTATCCTCTAATAGAAGTAAGGTCTTTGCAACCCATTTTTGAAATGCTTAGGTGAGTATTTTTACTCCACCTAATGCATTCTCGCTAAGTTTTGATGAGTACCTACCCTCATCCAGGCACAAACCTTATTTTTAAGGTTTTGGTGGGTACCTACCCCCACCCGGTGCGAATCCGCATTTTTGCTAGATTCCGATGAGTACTTACCCTCATCCGGTCCGAACCCCGTTCGCAAGGTTCCGGTGGGTACCTACCCCCACCCGGTCCGAATCTCGTTCCGCAAGATTCGATGGGTACCTACCCTCACCCGGTCCGAACCCCGTTTTGCAAGGCTCGATGGGTACCTACCCCCACCCGGTCCGAACCTCGTTCTGCAAGGCTCTGATGGGTACCTACCCCCACCCGGTCTGAACCCCGTTCTGCAAGGCTTTGATGGGTACCTAGCCCCACCTGGTCCGAATCCCGTTATGCAAGATTCCGATGGGTACCTACCCCCACCCGAGTCCGAACCCCGTTCCGCAAGGCTCCGATGCGTACCTACCCCCACCCGGTCCGAATCCCGTTCCGCAAGATTCGATGGGTACCTACCCCCACCCGGTCCGAACCCCGTTCCGCAAGGCTCGATGGGTACCTACCCCCACCCGGTCCGAATCCCGTTCGCAAGATTCCGATGGGTACCTACCCCCACCCGGCCCGAACCCCGTTCGCAAGGCTCGATGGGTACCTACCCCCACCCGGTCCGAACCCCGTTCCGCAAGGCTCGATGGGTACCTACCCCCACCCGGTCCGAACCCCGTTCGCAAGGTTCTCATGATGCACTTTTTGGTAGTTAATCCTGTGATTATCTGTTTTTGGAGATATGTTGGCGACTTATTGTTTCTGTTCATGCGCCCATTCCGTGGGGAATATTTGATTTAACTTTTTGACTTTTCTTTTAGTCATCCGGTTTTACCGGGGATTCTTTGTTTTTGGCTTTTTTGTTTAGCCATCCGGCTTTGCCGGGGATTTTCGATTTTTGGCTTTTCTGTTTAGCCATCCGGCTTTGCCGGGGATTTCTGATTTTTGGTTTTTCTGTTTAGCCATCCGGCTTTGCTGGGGATTTCTGATTTTTGGCTTTTCTGTTTAGCCATCCGGCTTTGCCGGGGATTTCTGATTTTTGGCTTTTCTGTTTAGCCATCCGGTTTTGCCGGGGATTCTTGATTTTTGGCTTTTCTGTTTAGCCATCCGGCTTTTGCTGGGGATTCTTGTTAGTTGCCTCTTTTTAGGCGGGAATCCTCTAGGGATTTTGAGTTCTCTTCTTGATTGTGCCTCTTGATTAGGCGAAGATTCATTTGGGTATTTTGTTGTGCCTCTTGATTAGGCGAATGCTTCAATAGTGGTGAAGACTTTGAGGGTTTGGATTTGCCTCTTGCATAGGTTGATTTCCCATTTCTTGGGGATATTAGTTTTTTGCTTGCTTTTGTGCTTCACTATGGATATCCGTCTTTGGGCGTTATGAGCGATTAACTCCCTGTGGATATAATTTTGTAGTTTGCCTTTGTCGTAGGCTCACTGGGGTAGTTTTTTTGTTGATGATCCACTGGGGAATTAATTTCATTCCGGAGATCTGTCTTGAATTGTCCCTCTAGGGAGAAATGGAGTTTTTCGACTCCTTATTGGCTGCTGTTGTTTGAGCTGGTTTTGCCTAAGCTCTTATTTTGTTGGGGAATGGGTTCTTACCCTTTTCTCGCGATTTCTCTCTTTTTTTGTGATTTTTGATTTTTATTTTTGGATGCGTGTGTCTTTTTTCTTTTGTGCACACAGACTTTTTATCTTCTGCTGGGGATGAAGAGATTTTCTTTTCTTCTCTTTCCTTTTTATTGGCCCTGGGGAATTTGTTGGCTTCATGAGGGTATGATGGAGTTCTGGCTCCTGGCTTTGTGAGGCCCTTTATTGATCGGGGTGAAGATTTTTCTTCTTTTCCTCTTTGTGGAGATTTTTCTTGATATGCTCTGTTTAGAGACATTTATTTGGCCTTTTTTCTGTAGTGGCCTCTGTTGCGGATGAAAAATTTTCTTTCTTTTCTTTTTGTTGCCCCCCGGTGATATAGGGAACTTGACTTCGTATTTTCTTTGATGGATTCTTATGTAGTCTTTATTCTCCTTTGGGGAATGAAGCGGAGATTCTGGATGAGTTTGCTTGATGACTCATGTGGTAATGAAGCTGAGTCATGGAGTAATAATTTTTGGTTTTGCCTTTGGAATAGGCAAGGATCCTCTTGGGGACTGGCCGAGCCTTTCCGTCGGCCTTTCTTCTTTGTTGATGTCTTTTCTGGGTGGAAGGATGCCGATTGCAGCTCCAAGTGATTTATGTTTGACGACTCATGTGGTGGTGTTGAGTCGAGAAGTAATTTTTGTTTTGCCTTTGGAATAGGCAAGGATCCGCTTGGGGATTTATCGAGCCTTTCCGTTGGCTTTTTTTTCTCCTTCTTTTATTGGTGTAGAAGGTTGATGGTTGGAACTAGTTTTCTTGAAGCTCCTTATTTTGTCAAGATAATTTTGATTCTCGCCTTTTTCTATCACGATTTAATTTTATCGTGAATTTTTGAAATCCGGCTTTTTAGTATATCATGTGTGCCTTTTATTTTATAGTTTTTGTACACATGGGCTTTTGAAATATGAAACAGAAATAACTACTTTTATTTATTACTGCTTTTTGTTTGGTACATTCAAGCTTTTTTTTTCAAAAATAGTAAAAAAACTATAGAAAGACTACTCCTAGTCATCTCGCCTCCGGATCGGAGTGAGCGGATGGTACCGGCGAAGGGAAGCGGCGAGTAGGCGGCGTTGGAACCTTACCCGACTCCGGACCAAGCTTTCTATCCGGCGGTCCGTCCTATCTTGCCTAACGCTCAACCGACCGAACCGCCGGCGTATGAACTGGAACTCTTCTTCCATGTATGCATGCTCCTTATCCAGGCGTCGCATGACAGCCGGGAAGTCCGGATCACGTGATCGCTGCCGGGATTCGGAGGTAGTAGGGATGTCTTGCGGCGTATCGAAGTCGCGCATATCCCAAGAAATCGAGATGATAGGGTTCAAGATGAACCCCGTTCCTTGCCTCGCCGAGGATGTTCATGTGTGTCAGCACTCCTCCGTTGATAGGTTCTCGGTTGGAGTTCAACCGGGAGATCTTCCCCATCGATGCATCCCCAATACTCAGCCAAAGGGGTAAGGAGTGGAGCCACCATGATTGCTCCTGTTGGTCCCCGAGTACCGCATTCCTTTATGGCCTTCAGGAATGCATATCCTGGGTTGCACTTATGCCCTTGGTGCATACAGTAGATGATGAAAAGGTCATCCAGACGTTACCTTCCCCTCGGCTCTCCTTCCGCCGTGTAGGGTCCCGGCGAGCGGCTTGTGGCATATGCGGAGCTGAGGAGAAAAGGATGCCCCCTTCAAGTGTGTTGGCAGGTTGTGAGCTCCAAGTGGTCTCTTTCCACATGCTAGTGGTGGTGAGAACAACAGGTTTTTCCATATATGCGGACCGATATTCTCGGTGTTCTTGTATCTCGCTCGTTGGCGTAAACCCATGATGACAATAAAGTCATCCGGAACAGTGGTCCCAGTAGGCTCCATCCATCCAAGAGGAGACAGCTCGAGTTGGTGGCACTCCGGAGTTGCGGATGGCATTTCCATCATGTTGACAGAGGCAAGAAATTCCATTGTGGCGAGTGCGGTGGATCCGAGTAGGTGGCTCACTGGAGCGTAAAGTCCCATCCTATGTTGTGGATGAACTTTCCGACATTTTGCTCCCACCAAATGTAGCTAGGATTTCAAAATCCAGTCGCAAAGATAGGATACCAGTGCAAATTGTTGGATATTTGCCAGCCGTTGTTGATGTGCTTCTGCTAGCAACATGCTGGTGACAGGAGTTCTTCTACCAGTGGTCCTAGTGCGTTTTCTCCTGGATGATGCTTCTCCATGTTCCATTGTGAGCTCTATTATCTCAGGGATGCTAAAAGTGTATAGAGAAGGAGGAAAAGCAAGATAGGAAGCTTGGATTGAGGTACTGGAGCCAAAACCCGCGCCCCACCTATATAGGCCGCGCAAGGGAGTTTGGGACGGCCGTCTGGGTTGGGACGGCCATCCCAACTGCAAAAGTTGCACACAGGCCAACCCCCACCTGGGACGTGCGTCCCAACTGAAATTTGGCACTTGGGACGACTGTCTGGACTTTGGGACGACCGTCTCAAGCTTTTTATGTTGGTTTTTTGTTTTTTTGAGTTAATTTTCATGTTTTTTGATGAAATTGAAGATAGGATTCCCTTCATTTATGCTTTAATGCATGTAATGCTTCATGATATGCATCCTATGATCTATTTCAGTTAATATTTTGAAAGTTTTAACTGATGTGCTTTGACTTCGGGCGCATTCTTGGTGCTGTGCCTTTACGTCATCTTGCTTCTTGGTCAACAAGCTAAGCTGTATAAGTATGCCGATATGGACCTTTCTTGATATGGCCGAAGAGCTTTCTTTCGTTCGTAAGGCAACTGCATATCAATGCCCTCCTTCTTTTCCTTAGGGATTTCGACCTTCCTATTGATCACTATGTTACCACATTCCCCTTTATTACTTGAATGCTTTATAGTGAAATGGTCAAGAGAAGAGAAAGAAAAGGATTTACAACAAAGGTTTGTGTTTTAGAGGGATATTTTTTATAATAGAGGTTTTTGTAAGAATGGCTAGCCAAGGTTGGTCGGTGTTTAGGCTAATTTAGATAAACGTTTCATTCTTATGATGTGGCGTCGTTGTTTACTGATTTATGGCACCTTTTTGTGATCGATTAACTTCCCTAGGCCGCCCTTTCAGGTTTTCAGTCTAGGATGTTGTGCTTATGTCCTAACTTTTGTCTAGGTTTCCCTTTTTTGTATTTATTTTTAAGGAATACCTAGCGGACTTTTAATAACCCTAACTTTTGCCCAGGTTACCCTTTATTATTGTTCGGGTCTCCTACTGGTTTTACCCTAACTTTTGTGCAGCCCCCTTTGTGGGTTTCCTGCCGGGTACTTTGCCCTTTTATTTTCTTGTCTCGGCCTTTGGCCTTGACGGGCTATGCTTTTTGTATGTATATATATATTTTTTTTGCACAACATTGTCGAAACTTGATTTTGTCAAGATAGATTTTTGTGTTTCTAGTTAATCAATCATTTTTACTTTACTTTGCGGCGCTTTAATTGTTCGGACGCATTTGGAATAAAACGTTTTATCTAAACCTTGTTTATTAAAATGGGGTATAGATACATTTAGCAAGAAAAGAAGCAGATAGTAACAATATCATTCTTTTGTAATTTCAGGGAAATGTGTGCCCTAAAGATGCTTGGGGGCCGGGCATACCCCGAGGAGTGATCTCTAATAGTCACTAGGTTTACATCCCTTAGAATCAGAAGAAGGACACCTAATGACTAACGCTACCATTTGCGCTAATACCCCTCCTCTTCGGAATATCGTCTTTGAGGGGTAAGACTTCCCTGCTTTCCGTATAGTTTGATCTTTTGTAGGGTCGTACCCTAAACCATACTTTAGAGGATTATCTTCGAAATCTGGTGGCTCTTTTATTCCTTGAGCATTCTTTCCGAGCCCCTGTCCTGGGCGATATCCATATCTTTTCATCATATGGGCCACCTTTGTATTACCAGGGAGTCTTTCTATGTTGGCAATTTCGAGCGCTTGAAAAGACGTTTCAAGAGCTTCTTCAGCCGCATCCACATATGGTTGGACAAACAGTTTGCTAATTAAAAAGTCTTCTTCAGCTTGAACTGTGACGAGTTTATCGTTTATCACAAACTTGACTTTCTGGTGGAGCGTTGAAGGTATTGCCTTAGCGCTATGAATCCAAGGTCTACCAAGGAGACAACTATATGCTAGCGTGATATCCATCACGTGGAAGTCTATGTTGAAGATAGTAGGGCCAATTTGGATTGGTAGACCGATCTCTCCTACTACTTCTCGTCTTGATCCGACAAAGGCTCGAACAACCGTATTACTCGGCGCATGTGGGTTCCTTGCACTGTTATCTTGTCGAGTGTACTTTTAGGCATAACATTTAAGGATGACCCATTATCCACAAGTACTTTGGAAATGAGATATTCCTTGCATTTGACAGAGATATGCAAGGGCTTGTTATGATTTGGCCCTTCCAAAGGGAGTTCTTCATTGGTGAAGGTAAGATGATTATTGGCTGTAATATTTCCAATAATTCCTTCAAACTTGTCTTGGGATATTGCATGCGGAACGAATGATTCATTCAAAACCTTTAACAATGCGTTTCGATGCGGTTCCGAACTCATGATGAGTGATAACAAAGTTATCTTTGCTGGAGTACGATTGAGTTGATCTATGATGGAGTACTCACTTTGTCTTATGTATTGGAGTAACTCATCTGTCTCCTCCTTGGATTCCTTTTCTTCTTCGGCCTTATTTTTCGCCTTCTCTTGAGTAGTTTCTTGTAATTCCTTGGGGGAGTATATTCTTCCGCTTCGAGTCATGCCCCCAATACCGGCTATGTTGGAGATATCTTGATCAACTGGCAATTCTTCTGAGTATCTCCAAGGTACAACTTTATTTGATGAATAAGGGAAAGGACGCGACATGAATAAACGTAAAGGCGTCATTGCTTCTTCCCTTTTATTGTTTGGAATGATTAACGGTGCTTGTTTGTTATTATCTTCTGGTTTATTGACCGTCGTAGAGATTTTGATGACGAAATGCTTCTTTTCCATTTTTCTCGATTTGTGGAAAGCACATCAGCTTAATTCTTTCTTTTTATTATCTTTATTATTAAAACGAGGAGGGATATGTGAATGTATGCAACTTATGAATGCAATAGACAATTTAAGGAGAAAAAATAAATCCTTTTATTAGAAAGTGTATATCCTTTTATACAATGCTTTGAAGCAAGTGTTGACAAAAGCGAAAAAGCTTGAAGAATCCTATAGATAAATTAGGCTTTCTTCGTAATTCGTCTTCAACTGTTATCACGTGATTTCGAGCGTCTTGATTTGCTCGGATACCGCCCTGGCTCATATCTTCACTATATCAACGAGCCTCTTTTATCTTCTCTTCTTGATGAACGATCAAGGCATGCTCGCCGATCGAACCCCTTTATTATTCGGTCTTTTTCAAGAAGAAATTGACCATACTCGAGCTAATCCATCTTTTTCTTTCTCATGTAGCTCCTCTAGGTCTACTCTGTATTTTTCAGCGGCTTCCCACCACTTCGTGCTTTTGATCGAGTATTTGCTAGGTCATCTTGTATTAACTTGATCGTTCTTGCCTGTTCATGCGAGCGTGCTCTGAAGATGTGCTATTTCGTCATTCATGTCCTGGAACGGACTATCTTGCTCAAGTCTCGAATCTTCAATGCTTGTTTAGTCTCTTCCCGATAGTCAAGCACAATCATTCTTAAGACGCTCTATTTCGTGGTCATTCTTTCTACATTGCCTTTTTAGACCATCTATTATAAGGGTTGATTCTTGCTCTTTTTCTTCAAAAGCCCTTAGCCGAGCTTCCATGACTTCAACCCTCTTGTTTAAGGCATTGACTCGCAATTGTAGCTCTTCACCGACTAACGTTTTAGTGAATGCAGCAGATGGTTGGGGTATCCCTCTATTTTTCCTCCATTCTTCATATTCATGGGATGTAGATACTCGAACCTTTCCGAGTTCTTTATCTCCCATATAGACCGGTCTTTCCCATTCTTTCCGGACAGCGGTTACTTCTTCAAAACTATGGGAATAATGGCATAGACTCAACCCTCTGAGCTCTTCCTGAGTTGGCGCGGTCTGGTTTCTCATAAGTTGTCTCATAGCCATCTTAGGAGAGTAGGCTATACAACCTCTCGAGACCTAGAAGTGGTATGCTCGTGTAATCTCCGCATCGTATGAGAATATAACCGGTCGGAACCAAGGGCAAACCCATGATACATGCTCTATGTTCCAGCTTTTCTAACTCTGGTTTTCCACTCTAATGCTTGACGATGTTGAAGAGGGATTTTTGAAAAACTCCTTAGAGGATCGTGAAATACGCCCATGTGGCTTGAAGCGTAAAAATGAGTGACGCCCCATACGTATAATAATGAAGTGCAGCATCTAAGTGTTTTCCCCTGTTTCGTCGGCAAAAATCTACTGAAAGCGTGGTGTCGCGAGGATTGCGGTATAGGACTCTTTGAGTACACATCCCGTGCAAAAATGCATCTATTGCAACGATGATCCACAATGTTCACATGAAATGGGAATAATATGATTCCAAACATTGCCAATGCTAGAGTTTTGTTGAATGTAGACCAATCTTTCTTTTCAGCCGCGAGAAACTAAGTGGTCTTCTATTACAACCATTTTCCAACCTCCGATATTCCCTTTTTCCTCTAGGGTGGATTGCTGAGGAGGCAGTCGTATGATAGTAGCAACCTTACTCACGCCTACGTATACTCCCGAGCAAACATAGACCCCAACCGATCGAGGCCATCTCGACCATGAGTTCATATTCTTCTAAGGTTGGTACCAAGTCAAACCGCGAGAACTCAAAGCAAGTGTAGATTGGGACTCTGAAGTGGACCAATGCTCTTACAAATATCGGATCAATACCGATCTTCAAGAGGTCAAGAATTCTTCCATAAGACTTCTCAAAACTAGCACAGACCTCGGCGGCATATATGTACACAACTTCCTTAACTTCTCCACACGGCATAAAAGGATCTCCACTTTCTTTAATTGTCTATTACCGGATCCCTCCATTATCTAGCAAAAGTGAAAATGCATGATATGAGGATGAATTTTTGTAAATGCATGTATGCAAGTGTTTATCTTTCTAAGTATTATCATGTTTTATTCCTAATATGATGTATGATAGTACTGGGTTTTTCTTGAAAAGAAAGCTTATCTATATGAATGTTTATGGATTTTAATGAAGAGAGTCCTATTTTCTTCTCTTTTTATTTTTATGAGCAACGAATGGTATGAATTATAGGACTTTTGTTAAAAAACTTTTATTTTTGTAACAGAGATATTTTCATAGCTTTGATTTGTTTTTATATTTTTTTATGACGCTTTATCTCTTCTGTCGGTCAACGTGGCTACTTAGCTTACAAAGAACCTGAAACCAGGCTAGCTTAACTGAAGACTGTCCGAGATAAAGGTCTTTTATCTTATCACTTTTTGTGATTTTTAGGGTTTTTCATTTTTTTGTTTGTTATATGATTACCTTATGCTAATGCATCAATACAAATGCAGCAAACGTATGCACACATAATTCATACATCCACGAGCAGAGCCACGCTTATTTAATCATGAGGTAGAGTTTTCCTGCAGAAACGTGTTGGTTTAGGCGGTTCTAACTGTTCTCACCAAGGCCAAAGGTCCCCAAGGTGCCCCCATTATAGGGACCTCTCAATCTCTCAGTCCTCGGGTCATGCACGGAACTCCGTGTCGACGTCCTTAGACCAAAAGAAGAGAGTTATCACCTTGAGTTGGTGGTTTCCGACAACGGTTGTAGCCCCGTGTGCCAACAAGCCGGTCGTATCTGCCACCCACTCCCTATAGGTATTCACTCTTGCCCCCGGGTATAGAGGGACTGTTGTGTGCAAGGGTTTTTGTGTGCAATTTATATTTCAGACAATTTGCAGAAATAATCATACAACAGTTATTAAAGCCATACAATAAAACATACGGAAAAGGGTAAAGGCGTAATTTCAAATCTTTACTTAGTTTGAATTTATCCGTCACTAAATGGGATCAACTCTCTAGCTTCCCCAGTGGAGTCGCAATCTGTCGCCGCCGTCTGTTCCGACGTCCTGGGACATCTCGAACGTTAATGCGAGCGGTCGCAAAAAGATGGTTGAGACTCGCGTTTTTTGTTAAAAATATGTTCATTGCTTCCGAGGCGCTCAACACTGAACTATCCTCTAATAGAAGCAAGGTTTTCGAAAAGGGTTCTTTTGGAGTCGCCACCAATGTTTTGACCATAAACATTGGAAAAGGAGAAAAAGGCATTGATTTTAATAAAAACCAAACTTGGCCATTATAACCAGAGTCGGGTAAGGGAGTTAGTTACGTGTGGGGAAGGTATTAGCACCCCACAACGCCCCTTTCGGGTTCCCTATGATGGATTAATTCATTTAAGTAAAGATTACGAGAAATTACGCTATTACCCTCTTTTATTCATACAGTATTTAAATATGGCTATCTACATGATGTTATCTACATTGCATACATAAATCAATAAATAAAGCAGTAAAAGAGAGGAGAATTGAGAAGAACCTCCGAAGCAAGCTTTATATTATGAGTCTTTTATACAGAGGACGCTTTGCGGCAATCCTTCACTCTACAACGACTCTCCTCTCAAATAAACTCGACTCGACTAAAATTTTCAATAAGAATCGAATGCCGGAATACAAGTTCCTTAACTGATTGTTACCTATTAAAGGCAATCAGAGAGATCATTCGAAGGAGGGAGAGAAGAAGACAAGTCTTGGAGTTGTCTGGCTTGTGGAGAATGACAAATGAGGCTCCTATTTATAGATTTCGCAGCCTGGACATCTGGGACGGCTGTCTGGGTTGGGACGACCGTCCCAACTGCACATTTTACACTGAGCCAAGCTGGGACGACCTGTTGGGTTTGGGACGGCCGTCCCAACTGCGTTTTGGGCTTTGGGACGTGCGTCCCAAAGGTGAGACGTGCGTCTCACTTGGTTTTTGGTGTTTGGGACGGCTGTCCCAACCTGTCTTGGCCAGTTTATGCGTTCTGGGACCCCCAGGAAGCTTTCCTTTCCTTTTTTCGGACGTCGTTTGATGCCGATGTGTGTCCGTTGAAGCTTTATCTTCATATAGGAAGTCTTCTTGGCCTTCATTAAGATGTCGGGCGAGCTTTATCTTCGTGTAGGAAGTCTCTTTAGTCTTTATTGTGTGGATGGGTGGACTCCGTCTTGTTGCGGGAGGTCTTTCTCAGTTTTTCTTTGATATGAAGCCGGGTGAACTGTATGAAGTTTCCCTAGCTTTTATTTTGAGAGGCCGGGCAAAATTAGGGGTCTACAGGGCCGTCCCAAGTAAAAAGTACAGGGTAGCCTGCTAGATCGAAAACCCGCAAAGGGCGGTCTAGGAAAAAGATAAGGCTTTCGTAAAAGGGAAAAAACCCATCAAAATATCTCAAACGAAGAATCAAAACCCGCTAGATCGAAAACCCGTAAAGGGAGGTCTAGGCAAAAGACAGGGTTAAAACAAGAGTACAAAAAAAAAAAGAATAGTGACGAGAGAACAAAAAGAGAGGAAAGTACCGGTTACTTTCTAGATGTCCTCAAATAAAATTGCATCAACAACATCCACACACGAATGGTCGCACAAAAATGACTTTGTCAAAAGTAAAACAAACAAAAATACAGTAGACAAATAGAAGGCATTCATATAGGAGGGTCAACCTCATGCTTGCATTTCATAAAAGAACAACCAGAAAAAAAAAATGGGGGGTATCCCGGTACGACTTCGCCGTCCTTTTGCCATCCTTTCCAAAAGTCAGCGTAACAAAAAAGCCACGAGTAAAAAGACATACGCTCAAGGAAAAAGCCAAAATCCTAAAGCGCGCGAAAAAAAAAGAAAAAAAAAAGAAAAAAAAAAGATAAAAACCGCGAGAAAAAGGAAGGATTAAGCCATCACCCCAAAATTTCGACTGCCAAGCAGGAATCGAATAAAAAGACCCATCCGACCAACCAGCAAGGATCGGTGATCACCACCAACAGAGCAAAAACAAAGAATCCCCAGCAACCAACAAAGCTGGATGAAACACAAAAATCCCCGGCACAGTCGGGACGACCATTCAAGAGGTCCAAACACAATCTACCAAAACGGAAAACACTCCCCAGAGAGCTGGCGCATGGTTAGAATCAGTAAGCCACCACCATTGCCAAAGGATCAGCTACCGCAAGATGGAGCATCCGGAGGCTTAACATCAGATGGGAGTGTGTACTCATCGGGCCGGCGCATGGTCAGAATCAGTAAGCCGCCACCATTGCCAAAGGATCAGCTACCGCAAGATGGAGCATCCGGAGGCTTAACACCTGATGGGGGTGTGTACTCATCGGGCCTTACAAAAGGGGGCTTACCAGACGGGGGTTCATACTCGTCAAACACCAGATGGGGGTGTGTACTCATCAGGCCTTACAGAAGGAGGCTTACCGGGCGGGGGTTCATACTCGTCAAACCAGATGAGGGTTCGTACTCATCAGCTGAAAGGGTCAGCCACCGCAAGAAGGGGCATCCAGAGGCACATAACCAGACGATGGTTCATACTCGTCAGCCAAGGGGTCAGCTACCGCGTCAAAGGAGCACCCCGGAAGCGCACAACACAACATTTCCCCAGAGGATCACCCACCGCAAAGACAGAACATCTGAAGGGCAACCGGGCAAGAGGGTCAACTCCTTTACCCTCCAGTCGATCACCTTGGCACAAAAAGCCAGCAGTCGACTGGTCGGGTAAAGGGGGGCAGCTGTAGACCCCAAATCTTGCCCGACCTCCAAATAAAGAGTAGAAGACCTCCTATTTGAAGATGGACGAAGCCTAAAAAGCCATTAGGAGAGACTATTAGGCCCCATACTAGGATAGGAGGGAGTTTCTGTACCAAAAAATAAGTTTTCTCGCCTTGTTGGGATGAAACCGCCGTCTGGACTTCCCAGACCGCCGTCTCGCCTCAGGCAAGTGGCGAGACCGCCGTCTCGCCACCTGCGAAGGACGAGACGGCGGTCCCATTTCCCCAGACGGTGGTCTCGCCGTGTTTGACAGGGCGAGACGGCGGTCTCGTTGGACGAGACGGCGGTCTCGACCATGTCAGACGAGACCGGCAGTCTCGCCATCTGACAGTGCGAAAACCTATAAATAGGGGCCTCCCCCCCCTCATTTCCACACACCACAAGCTTCTAGCTCTCCCTTCTCTCTAAAACTTCTCTCTAGAATCCCTCCGACGCATTTCCGGAGTTTCTGAGTGTCTTTGAGAGCATTTTTCGGCGTCCAGAAGAGTTTCCGGCGTCTTATAGAGGGAAGGGCTGCCAAAAAGCACCCATTTATTTTAAAGAAATATAAAACAAAGCTTGCTTCGGAGGTCTAATTTCTCTCTCTCTACCTTTACCGCTTTAATTTAAATTATGCAATAGATTAGGGCCATGTAGTCATAATTCTAAATTCCGCACAATAAAAAGGGCAAAAGAGTATTTTCCAGTTTATTTATTAACATAAAAAGCTGGCCTATCATAGGGAACCCGAAAGGGGCGTCGTAAAGGGACTAATACTCCCTTTACACGTAACTAACTCCCTTACCCAACTCTGGTTCTAATGACCAAAGTTGGTTTTTGAAAACCAATGCCTTTAAAAACCCCTTTTCCGATGTTTCCGGTAAAAACATCGATGGCGACTCCACAGAACCCCACAAAAATTAGTCCTTGGGTTAGCCCGATCATCGGACAACCCAAGGACGCCCTTTCGAAAACCTCGCCCCTAGGTTAGCCCGGTTATCGGACAACCTAAAGGCATTGTAACTACCTATAAAAAACGCGAAAATAAAAAAGGGTCGAAACCATCGCGTCGCTCTGACCGCCATCTTTTTGACGGCGGCGACAGTATGGTCGGAAACCACCACTCAAGGTGATAACCTTCCTCTTTTGGCCCAAAGACTGACTAGGCCTTAGTGCCATGCATGGTCTGAAGGCTGGGAGAGTGGGGACCCTATAATGGGGGCACCTTGGGGGCTTGACCTTGGTGAAGAAATTTAGAACTACCCTGAATATGCACTATTCTGCAGGATACCCCTACCTCGTGATTAAAAACATCGTCCTACTGTTCGCGGATGAGTGAATTGTGTGGGCATTTGTTTGATTGCATTTGTTTTCTGCATAACATAAACATACAACGGAAAAAAAAAATACCTCAAGAAAATATTTCACAATAAACACCCTTATCTCGGACAATCTGCCTTTTAGCTAGTCTGGTTTCAGGTTCTTTGTAAGCTAAGTAGCCACACAGTCTGACAGAAGAGATAAGGGACGTTAAAACTTTTCTTTTGCAATAAACCATTTTTATCTCGGATACTCTGCCTTTTAGCTAGCGTGGTTTCAGATTCTTTGTAAGGTAAGTAGCCACGTAGTCCGACAAAAGAGATAAAAGGTTATTTTTAGATATTGTTTAGATATTATTTGGTATTGTTAAGATATTGTTAGATATTGTTAACCACAATATCAAATAATATCTTTTGTTTATTCTGTTACTTTCAGTTACTCTTTTAGTTGTATCTCTCTATTATAAATAAACTACCCTACGTGTGATTTATACACAAGGGAGATTAATCTCAAACTCTATTTCTTCTATATTCAACATGGTATCTAGAGCTTAAGGTTATTTTGAAAATTTTTTTCGCCTTTGACCACTGTTGGAGCCACCACCACCGCCGCTATCGCTGCCGGTTAAACTGATCTTCCACATCAGAAAAGAGTTATTTTTGTTATTGGATATTATTTGGTAGTGTGAAAGTGCATGTCTAGGAAGGTTCTGACAAGGAAAGACTTGGTATTTAAGTGTGTCCATTAGTGACTCACCTCTCTTTCTTGGGAACTTACCTGGTATACTGGTTCACGCCGTTGTCACTATCGCCTCCGCCATTTATGACTTCTTCTGCTCCTTTTAGTACTTCCAATTTTTTCAGTACTGCGTCTGATCCTTCCATCTACACTAACTATGTAATGTGCACTTATCCATTGACAAGTTAACTGGCCCTAATTATGCCACATGGTCATCAGACGTCAGATTATGGCTTAAGAGTCCGAAGTATCTTGATCATCTTGCCCCGAAAGCACCTACTCTCACTCCTGGTGAGGAAGATCGTTGGGACACCATTGATGCTCAATTATGTGTGGTTCTCAAGGGTACTCTTGATCCTTCGTTAAAACAAATTTTTTGTTCCTACGAAACATGTGCCAAAATCTGGGAACATGCCAAGTTATTATACACCAATGATACTCAACGTCTCTATGATGTCTGTTCTAAATTTGTAGATGTTATTGCCTCTAAACATCAAGATTCTATGACTGATTATATGGGCAAAATTCATGCTCTTTTTCATGAGTTCAATGAGTTATTGCCTCCTTCCCCCGACCCTGCCACAGAGATAGCATAACGATCAAAGTTCTTCATGCTAGGGGCATTACACGGACTTGCTGATCAATATTCACATATTCGTGATCAGATTTTGGGTTCTCCGGTTGTACCCACCTTGACATCGACCTGCTCCACTCTTTTGCATATACCAGCAAAACCCAACCCTGACACACCTGCTTCTGTCAATGATTCTTCTTCATTGGTATCTCACCGTGATGACCGAACTCGCCCTCGCAAACAGGGAAAAGGGCGTCCTAAGTGTGAACATTGTGGCAAGCTAGGTCACAAGATTGACCTGTGTTATGCATTACATGAGTGTGAACATTGTGGCAAGCTAGGTCACAAGATTGACAAGTGTTATGCATTACATGGTCGTCCTCCTCGATCTGCGGCAGTTGTTCAGACTGATCTTTCCCCACCTTTATCTGCTAAGGATCCTCCTTCTTCTATTTCATCAGACACACCTGTTATGTTCAACCAATTTCTCAAATGGTATAAGGATCAACAGTCTTCTAGTTCCACTGTGTCTATCGCACACACAGGTACATCTTTTGCTGGTCTGACCTAATCTTCTTCTGGTCCTTGGGTTTTTTATTCAAGAGCCACTGATCATATTATTGGTAACAAATCTTTGTTCTCCTCTTTATCCTCTCCTAATCCTTTACCTTCTATTACACTGGCTGATGGCTCTAGAGTATCATCTAATGGTGTTGGAACTATTAAAATTTTCCCTTCTTTAACCATTGATAATGTTCTTTATGTCCCTGGGTCTCCTTTTAACTTGTTATCCATCAGTCGTCTAACTCGTTCTCTTGATTGTGTTGTTTCTTTTACCAATAATTCAGTGTATTTACAGGATCGGAGTTCAAAACAAGTGATTGGCACAGGATGTGAGTCTCATGGTCTTTATCATCTTCGTCCCTTTACACATGTTGGTGCAGTTATAGAGTCTCCCTCTCTTCTCCATGCTCAGTTAGGTCATCCAAGTCTTGCCAAGTTACAACAGCTTGTCCCTGCCTTATCTAAGTTGTCTAGTTTGACATGTGAGTCGTGTCAATTAGGCAAACATAGTCGTACTTCCTTTCCTTGTAGTGTCACACGTGGTGCTTCATCCCCTTTTGCCGTGGTTCACTCTGACATTTGGGGACCTAGCCGCGTTAAGTCTACTTTAGGTTTTCAATACTTTGTTACTTTCATTGATGATTATTCTAGATGTACTTGGTTATTTTTTATGAAAAATCGTTCTGAAGTATTTCATATCTTTCAATCTTTTTTTAATGAAATACAAACTCAGTTCGGTGTTTCTATTAGAGTTTTGCGCAGTGATAATGGTTGTGAATATCTTTCTCATTCTTTTAAACAATTCTTGGCTTCTCATGGTATTTTGCATCAAACTTCTTGTGCTTATACACCTCAACAAAATGGTGTAGCTGAACATAAAAATAGACATCTTATTGAAACAATTCACACTCTTTTAATTCATGGAGAGGTTCCTGAACATTTTTGGGGTGATGCTCTTCGTACTGCATGTTATCTTTAATTGCATGCCATCTTCGGTTTTAGATAATAAAATACCTCATTCCATTTTATTCCCTCATGAACCACTTCATCCCTTACCTCTAAGAGTTTTCGGGTCTACATGTTTTGTTCATAATTTCAGTTCTGGTCTTGACAAACTTTCTCCTAGATCACATAAATTGTTTTCTTAGGGTTTACAAGATCACAAAATGGATACAAATATTTTTCTCCTTCTCTTAACCGTTATTTTTTGTTTGCAGATGTCACCTTTGATGAGTTCTCTTTTTATTTTAAAAGTCAATCTTCACCTCTGTCCCCATCCAATCTTGTCAACACTCCTAGTACATTTAATGTTCCTATTGTTTGTGACCCTCTAACTATGTCTTCTTCACCATTAGTTTATGCTCCGCAGTCAGCTTCTTCTTCATCGCCTCTTCAGGTTTATAGTTGCCGAAACCAATCACAACCACCACCATGTGACTCCACTCAAGTGCCAACTAATCTGTCTCCTCCGGATGTGACACCTGAGTTTGACCTTCCCATTGCCCTCCGAAAAGGTATCCGTTCTACACGTAATTCCTGTCCCCATTATATTGGTTTGAGTTATCATCGATTGTCATTACCTTTTTATACATGTCTTTCCTCTCTTTCTTCTGTGACCATTCCAAAAATTGTCCGTGAAGCTTTAGCCCATCCTGGTTGGCGTCAGACCATGTTAGATGAACTAAGTGCTCTTCATAATAGTGGAACTTGGTAATTGGTCTCGTTACCGTCTGAGAAATCTGTTGTTGGTTGCAGGTGGGTGTTTGCTATCAAAGTTGGACCTGATGGTACTATTGATCGCCTCAAAGCTCGTCTTGTGGCCAAAGGTTATACTCAAGTTTTTGGGTTGGATTATAGAGATACCTTTTCCCCCGTGGCAAAGATGACTTCTGTTCGTTTATTTATCGCCATGGTCGCTCTTCAACAATGGCCTCTATATGGAGCAACCTCTTGGGTTTGTTGCTCAAGGGGGAGCCTTTTGGGATGGTATGTCATCTTCGCAAATCCCTATATGACCCAAAACAGTCTCCTAGGGCCTGGTTTGGAAAGTTTAGCAAGGTTGTTCAACAATTTGGTATGACTCGGTGTGAAGCAGATCACCTTGTCTTTTATGGACACTCGAGTGCTGGATGTGTTTACTTGATAGTATATGTTGATGACATCGTTCTTACAGGTAGTGACAACCATGGCATCTCTCAGTTGAAACAACATCTCTATCACCATTTTCAGACCAAAGATCTTGGCAAACTTAGATATTTCTTGGGTATTGAGGTGGCACAGTCCAATGATGGTATTGTTATATCTCAGAGGAAGTATGCCATGGATATTTTGGAGGAAACTGGGTTGATAAGTTCAAAGTCTATTGATACACCCATGGATCCCAATACTAAACTTCTACCAAATCAGGGGGAGCTTATACCTGATCCTGAGCAGTATAGAAGATTGGTTGGAAAATTGAATTATCTTACAGTTACTCGTCCTGACATTTCCTTTGCAGTTAGTGTGGTAAGCCAATTTCTTAATTCCCCATGTGAAGATCATTGGAATGCAGTCATTCGTATCTTAAAGTATATTAAAGGATCTCCTAGAAAAGGATTATTATATGATTCTAATAACCATACAAGAGTTGTTTGCTACTCAGATGCTGATTGGGCAGGATCTCCTTCGGATAGAAGATCTACATCTGGATATTGTGTCTCCATTGGTGGTAACTTAATCTCATGGAAAAGTAAGAAACAGAGTGTTGTGGCAAGATCTAGTGCAGAAGCAGAATATAGAGCTATGGCCTCAGCTGTCTGTGAACTTGTTTAGCTCAAGCAATTGCTTAGAGAGTTACAATTTGGAGATGTCACTCAAATGTCACTTGTGTGTGACAATCAGGCTGCTCTTCATATTAGTTCTAATCCTGTCATTCATGAGAGGACCAAACACATTGAGATTGACTGTTATTTCATTCGAGAAAAGATTATGTCTGGAGACATCAAGACTAAGTTTGTTAACTCAAGTGACTAGTTAGCAGATATTTTTACTAAATCTTTACGGGGGACCTAGATTTGAATATATTTGTAACAAGCTTGGCACATATGGTTTGTATGCTCCAGCTTGAGGGGGAGTGTTAGATATTGTTTAGATATTATTTGATATTGTTAACCACAATATCAAACAATATCTTCTGTTTATTCTGTTACTTTCAGTTACTTTTTTAGTTGTATCTCTCTATTATAAATAGACTACCCTATGTATGTGATTTATACACAAGGGAAATAAACCAAATAAATCAGATAAATCAAACAAATAATAAAATAAAATAACAAAACAATTTTTGATAATGTCAAATCATTCATATCGCATCATTTCATAAGTGGAAAAACCAAGAGAAAAAATAAATACATAAGGAAAGTACGCATAAACATCATTTTAATAAAATCTCTCGTGCATAAACGCATTCATTCTAGGGGGCATTAGATATCTCTAAGACAAAGATGAAAGAGGCCCCGAGCACATTTGTAACCATCCACAAGGAAGGGACAAATGTGCTAAGGTATATGGTGACCTTTGTAATACTTGTCAAATCCATGACGGGGAAGGAACCATTACACCAAAGTGGGTATGACACTTCGCAAAGCGTAAGCTTTAAGGATGTTACCTAAGTCATTATCTTAGAAGATACTAATCCCACACCTATCATTCATCTCCATTAATAAAATTCATTCTTGGGCATCTTAGAAAGTGGTTGGTCCTCTTCCCATTTGAACCCGTGCACAGAAGGCTAGAGCTATGGAGCATCTGGAGGAACAAAACCGCAAACTTACTACTAAGGTTAGCGCCCTCCAAGAGCAAATGACACAAATGATGGAGGTCATGCGCCAACAAAACTTCGATAAAGGGGAAACTCATGGCGACCGCGCCTCTCCCCATGAGAAAGAAGAGGAAGAGCAGTTCTTCTTTGAGAAAAAAGCCCCTGTGCAGTCTGACGCTAGGGAAATGCACAATCACACC
The DNA here is from genome assembly GCA_963425845.1 of Sphenostylis stenocarpa. Classification (NCBI taxonomy): domain Eukaryota; kingdom Viridiplantae; phylum Streptophyta; class Magnoliopsida; order Fabales; family Fabaceae; genus Sphenostylis; species Sphenostylis stenocarpa. The sequence goes on along the minus strand of OY731402.1, from coordinate 15,652,906 downwards.
CTCTGAGGTGTCCAAGCAACAGATCTCTACCTTGGAGGAAAGGTTGAAGGTAGTCGAGGGACATATCTTTAACGTCAAGGAGGCGGCAGACATGTGTCTGGTCAAGAACATCCAATTTCCGCCAAAATTCAAGGTCCCAGACTTCCCCAAGTATGCTGGACTGACTTGCCCTAAGAATCATCTTAAGATGTATTGTCGTAAGATGGCTGCACATGCTGAAAATGAGAAACTCCTGATCCACTGCTTCCAGGAGAGCCTGGCTGACTCAACCCTTAACTGGTACATGCAACTGGAGAAGGGGTAAGTCCAAAATTAGAAGCAGCTGGTGGATGCCTTCCTCCATTGTTACCGATATAACATCGATCTGACCCCAGATAGGTCAGACCTTAGGACTTTAAGCAAGAAGAACAACGAGTCCTTCAAGGCATACGCCTAGAGGTGGAGGGAGATGGCTACCAAGATAGAGCCCCTGTTGACGGACAAAGGAGACAGTGACTATGTTCATTGATTAATTGACATGAGCTTACTATGATAAGGTGATAGCCAATACATCCAACCTTTTTTCGGACATAGTCACCGTGGGGGAGAGAGTGGAACAAGGGTTAAGAAGCAGGAAGATAGCGTAATCTTCCCCTTCCAGCATCTCATTCATAAAGCCCTCAAACAAAAAGAAGGAGGAGGTTGTGCATGCCATTAACCTCGCTACTCCTTCTTCTGCTCCGCAGACAGTTCGGCAGCCACGCAAAAAGGAAAGAAAATTCACCCCTCTTTCAACCTCCTATGGGAAGCTGCTGCCTCAGCTGCTGCCTCAGCTGCTAGAGACCAAGCTCCTTGCCCGTGCCCCTCCCAAAAAGATGGAGCCTCCTTATCCCGAGTGGTACAAACCAAATGAGAAATGCAACTACCACTCGGATTCACCCGGCCATTCAATGGAGAACTGCTTGACCCTGAAATATAGGGTCCAAGAGCTAATTGATGCCGAGTGGATAACATTCGACGCCTCCACCTCCGATGTAGATGCCAAACCTCTGATGAAGCTAGAGTAAGAGGAGGGAAGGATTGAGAGGATCAGCTTTTAGGGTTTCTTTTTCCTTTTTCAAAGCTTTTTCTTGTATTTCCCACGGTCCCCGCCCGTGGCCGTGGGAACACTGATTAAAAGGGCATGTATATACACTTTTTAAATACATGAGGCATTTTTCGTCATATCATATTCATTCTCATTCTTTTCCCTATTCTATTTATTATTCTTCCAAAAATAATTGAATAATAAAATCTATGACTAAAACAAAACCTAAAAACAATCATGTTTGTGATTGATGAATCTCTATGGGACCCGGAAGCCGAAGGCGAATGGGTTGAGTTCGACAGTGAGCAGGGGACCATTTCCCCGGACATGCAGAGAATGCTAGAGAAAGAAACTCGCATCATACAGCCGCATCAAGAGGAAACATAAACTATCAATTTGGGACAAGGTGACGATAGGAAAGAAATAAACATTGGCACCCAGATTGACAGTCACCTCAGGGAAAGGCTAATACACCTTTTGAAAGAGTATGTGGATGTGTTTGCCTGGTCTTATCATGACATGCCTGGACTCGACACGAGTATAGTAGAGCATCGTCTCCCTTTAAAGGAGGGATTTCGGCTTGTGAAACAAAAGCTCAGGAGAATCAAGTCAGATTGGTCCTTAATGATCAAGGAGGAAGTGCAGAGACAACTAGACACCAACTTCCTCATCGTGTCCAAATACCCCGAATGGCTAGCAAACATAGTTACCGTCATTAAGAAAAATGGCAAAATCAGAGTATGTGTGGACTATAGGGATCTAAATTGAGCGAGTCCAAAGGACGACTTCCCCCTACTACACATTGACACATTAGTGGATCACACCACTACAAACACGCTTTATTCCTTCATGGACGGATATGCGGGGTATAATCAAATCAAGTTGGCCGTCGAAGATAGGGAAAAAACCTCCTTCATCATATCGTGGGGTACCTTTTGCTACAGGGTAATGCCTTTTGGGCTCAAAAATGCAGGGGCTACCTATCAGAGGGCTGTGGTGACATTATTCCACGACATGATCCACAAAGAAATAGAAGTATACGTGGATGACATGATCGCCAAGTCCAGAAAAGAGGTGGACCATATTCAATATCTTAAGAAGCTGTTTGATCAACTTCGAAAGTATCAGCTTAAACTGAACCCAGCAAAATATACTTTCGAAGTACGGTCAGGCAAACTCCTAGGGTTCATCGTCAGCCAGAAGGGAATCGAGGTAGACCCCGACAAAACAAAGGCAATTCTGGAAATGCCCCCACCAAGAAGAGAAAAGGAGGTTAGAGGATTTTTGGCCCGAATCAACTATATTGCTAGGTTCATCGCACAAATGAAAAACAAATGTATACCCATCTTCAAGCTATTGCATAAGAATCAACCGACGGTGTGGAACGAGGAATGTCAACAAGCACTCGACAAGATCAAGATGTGCTTGACCAACCCATTGATATTGGTGCCACCCATTGAAGGGAAACCTCTGATCTTATATTTGTTAGTACTTGAAGAATCCATGGGATGTGTGCTTGCTCAACAAGATGAAACAGGGAAAAAGGAGCGAGCCATATATTATCTCAGTAAAAAGTTCCTAGACTATGAGACCCGCTATACACCATTCGAAAAAACATGTTGTGCATTGGTGTGGGCAACTCAACGTATCCGACAATACATGGCTCGACATACGACATGGTTGGTCTCCAAAATGGACCCAGTCAAGTTCCTCTTTGAAAAGTCCATCTTGACCAGAAGAATAGCTAGGTGGCAAGTGCTCCTCTCAGAATTCGATATCATTCATGTCACCCAGAAAGCTATCAAAGGTAGTCCCCTAGCGGACTATCTAGCACATGGATCGACAAACGAGTACCAATCCCTGCAAAATGACTTTCCCGATGAACATATCATGCACATTGAACACAAAGAGACTAAAGAAGATGCATGGACTATGTTTTTCGATGGGGCCTCAAAAATGCTTGGACATGGGATCAGAGCCATTTTGATATCCCTAGAAAAGAAATATATCCCGGTAACGGCCAGGTTAAACTTTGACTGTACAAATAATATGGCCGAATACGAAGCCTGCGCATTGGGAATCCAAGCAACTCTAGATCATGGGGTGACCAAACTCAGAGTTTTCGACGATTCATCCCTTGTCATCTATCAACTCAAGGGTGAATGGGAAACCCAAAATTCCAAATTAATCCCATACCTAGAGCATATTCCCGATTTGATTTCGAGGCTGGAAAGTGTCACTTTGAAGTATATCCCTCGGGAAGATAATCAATTTGCAGACGCCCTTACTACTTTATCATCCATGTTCTCTTTAGATCAAGAGCATGAGATGCCGACTATTCAAATCAAGCTGTATGACAAACAAGCTTTTTGTATGACAGTAAATAGCGAGCAAGACAAAAACCCCTGGTATCACGACATTAAGTGATACCTTGCTGTAGACCCCTAATCTTGCCCGACCTCAAAATAAAGACTAGAAGACCTCCTTTTCGAAGATGGATGAAGCCTAAGAAGCCACTAGGAGAGACTATTAGGCCCCATACTAGGATAGGAGGGATTTTTGGCACAAAAATAAGGATTTTCGCCTTTTAAGGTCGAGACCGCCGTCCCAGATTTGGGACCGCCGTCTCGCGTTGCACAAATGGCGAGACCGCCGTCTCACCATTCCTGCAAGGCGAGACCGTCGCCCCGATTGGCTAGACCGCTGTCTCGACCTTGTCAGACGAGACGGCCCGTCTCGACCTGACAGGCGCGAATCCCTATAAATAGGGCCCCCATTCCCCTCATTTCACACAATTTTTCCTTCTCTCTAGACTTTTCCTCAAATTCTCTCTCTAGAACCCCTCCGAAGCATTTCCGGAGTTTCTGAGCATTTCTAAGAGTGTTTTTGAGCGTTTCGAGAGGTTTCCGACGCTGTGTAGAGTGAAGGGCTACCATAAAGCACCCTAATTTTTAAAAGAATTAATAGAAAGCGTGCCTCGGAGGTTTCTACACTCTCCCTCTCTCTTTTACCGCTTTATTTCAATTATGCAATAGATCTAGGGCCATGTAGTCATAATCTTTAAATTCCGCAAATAAAAGGGTAAAAGCGTATTTTTCTGGTTTATTCATTTAAATAAGCTGACCTATCATAAGGAACCCGAAAGGGGCGTCGTAAAGGAACTAACACTTCCTTTACGCGTAACTAACTCCCTTACCCAACTCTGGTTCTAATGATCAAAGTTGGTTTTTCGAAAACCAACGCCTTTTAACCCCTTTTCCGATGTTTCCGGTAAAAACATCGGTGGCGACTCCAAAGAACCCTTCAAAACTAGCTCTTGGATTAGCCCAGTTATCGGACAATCCAAGAGCGCCCTTTCGAAAACCTCGCCCCTAGGTTCAACTCGGTTATCGGACAACCTAAAGGCGTTGTAACTACCAATAAAAAACGCGAAAAATGGAAAGTTGGAAACCATCGCGTCGCTCCGATCGTTGACCCTTCAGTTAAGCTAGCCTGGTTTCAGGTTCTTTGTAAGCTAAGTAGCCACGTTGACCTACAGAAGAGATAAAGGGTCATAAAAAATGTAAAAACAATTTAAAGCAATAAAAATGCCTTTTACAATAAAAAGATTCTTGGCAAAGTCGTATCATTCATACCATATCGTCCAATAAGTGGTAAAACTAAGAGAGAAAATAAATATGCATGCACATCATTTTAATAAACCTCCAAAAAATGGGTCTTAGGAGCGTATATTTAGGAATATTACTGGGCCAAATTCCCTGCAAGTATTTGCAGCTTGGTTCTTCACCTTTTTCTCTTCGTTTTGACATGCTGTGCGTCCAAATCGGACAACCCAGTCAAAAGTTATTCCACTTTCAATATCTATTGTCATAAAAAATATTTTTGTAGTGCATGCATAAACACACTCATTCTAGGATGCATTAGATATCCTTAGATAATAGCGAAGGAGACCCAAGTGTGTTTATAACCTTCCTAGAAGAGATAAGTGCGCTAAGGTATAATGGTAACCTTTTTGAAGAAAAAGAAAGGGGAGCCATCACACCAAGGTGGGTATGGTACTCCCTAAAGCATAAGCTTTTAGGAAAACACCAAAGCTATGGTCTAAGGCATATCTATCCCACATTGATCATTCATAAAAAAAAATATATATAATAAATAAAAATAATAATAATAAAAAGCTTCGATGCATCTCTCGCGGTCTCGCACGTGGCCGCGAGATCTTTTGATTAAAAGGGACTCTATATATATTTCTCTTTTCATCAATACAATGAGGCATTTTTCATAATATTCATATGCTTCTCATTCTTTTCTCTCTCATTCCAAAATAAATAAATAAAATCTAAACCCAAATAAGGACCATATAAACAGTCATGTCTGTGATTGAAAACTCTCTGCGGGATCTGAAAGCCGAAGGCGAATGGATTAAGTCAGACAGTGAGGAGGGGACCATTTCCCCGGACATGCAAAGACTGTTGGAAAAATAAGCTCAATTGATATAGCCCCATCACGAAAAAATTAAGGCCATCAATTTGGGACAAGGAGATAATAAGAAAGAAGTAAATGTCGATACCCAAATTGATAATGTCAGGGAAGGGGCAATAACACCTTTGTGCTTATACATCAGATAAAGGTGTACTGTGGATACACAGAAGAATCGTCTGTCAATAAAGATATCTCCAATATAGCCGGCATTGGAGGCAGGACGAAAAGCAAAAGAATTTATTCACCCAAGGAGCTACAAGATAATGCTCCTAAAAACAAAGAAAAAACAAAGAAACCGAAAAAAAAAAGAGAGAATCCAAGGGGAAGATTAAGTAGACCTTGGATTCACGGTGCTAGGGCAGTTTCTTCAACGCTCCACCGAAAAATCAAATTCGTGGTAGGCGACAAGTTGATCATGGTTCAAGCTAAAGACTACATTCGAATCAGCAAGCCGTCATGGAAAAATCTAAGTTATCATGGATGCGGCTAGAGAAGACATTTGAAAACATGGAAAGACTTCCTAGCAATTTAAAAGTGGCCCATACAATGAAGAGATATGGATACAGCCCAGACAAGGGCTTGGAAAGGACGCTCAAGGAATAAGAGAGCCATCAGATTTTAAGGATATTCCTTTAAAGTACGACCCTCCAAAAGATCAAGTCGTACAAAGAAAAGAAAAAAAAAACCTCCATACCTTAAAGACAATCTTCCGAAAAGGAGGGATATTAGCATCAAGGGTAGGTAGCATTAGTCATTAGATGTCCTTCTTCCGATTTTAAGGGACGTAAACCCAATGACTATTAGAGATCACTCCTCGGGGTGTGCCCGGCCCCCGAGCATCCTTAGGGCACACATTTCCCTTTGAATTACAAAAGAATGTTATTCTTACTATCTGCTTCTTTTCTCACTAATCATATCTATACCCCATAAATAACCATGTTTAGGCAAACATTTTGTTCCAAAATGCAACTAAAGCATTATAGACAAAATAAAGTCCGCTAAGTATCCCAAAAAATGAAAAAGGGGAATTTAGACAAAAATTAGGACACGACACAACATCCTAGGCCGAAAACCCCAGAAGGCGGACTAGGAAAGTTAATCAGTCTCAAGTAGGCACCATAAAGTAATCAGTTGAAAACAAAACGCTTGTTTAAACTAGCCTAAACACTGACCAACCCTGGCTAGCCATTCTTACAAAAACTATTATTTCAAAAAAAAAAATCCACTAAAACACAAGCCTTTGCACTAAATCCCTTTCTTTCTATTCTCTTGACCCTTCATCATAAAGCATTCAAGTAATTGACTGGGAAATGTTGAAATATGGTGATGAATAGGAGAATTGAAATCCCTAAGGAAAGGAAGAGGGGCATTAACATGGCAGTTGCTCTACATTCAAAATGATTACTCTTCGGTTATAGCAAAGATCCGAGATGGCAAATCGGTACAACTAATCATGGTGACAAAAGCACATCATGATGGAAGTAAACTTAACAGAAGCTGAATGGGTTCGAAGCTGATATGACCAGCTAAACCTTATTGAAGAAAAACGGCAGAATATTATATGTCGTGAGCAATCCTATCAAAGGAAAATAAAAAAGGCTTACAAAAAAAAACAAAAGAGTCAATGTCGCCGCCGTCCGTTCCGACGTCCTGGGACATCTCGAACGTTTATGCGAGTGGTCGCGAAAAGATGGTTGAGACTCGCGTTTTTTGTTTAAAGTGTGTTCATTGCTTCCGAGGCGCTCAACGGTGAACTATCCTCTAATAGAAGCAAGGTTTTCGAAAAGGGTTCTTCTGGAGTCGCCACCAATGTTTTGACCATAAACATTGGAAAAGGAGAAAAAGGCATTGATTTTAATAAAAACCAAACTTGGCCATTATAACCAGAGTCGGGTAAGGGAGTTAGTTACGTGTGGGGAAGGTATTAGCACCCCACAACGCCCCTTTCGGGTTCCCTATGACAGATTAATTCATTTAAGTTAAGATTACAAGAAATTACGCGATTACCCTTATTTTATTCGTATAATAAATATGGCTATCTACATGATTTTATTTACATTTTATGAAGCAATAAATAAAGCAGTAAAGGAGAAGAGATTTGAGAAGAACCTCCATAGCAAGCTTTATATATCAACTCTGTTATAATAAGGACGCGTTTCGGCAGTCCCTCGCTCTACAACAACTCTCCTCACGACAAAACTCGACTCGACTAAAAATTTTCTAGAAGAATCGAATGCCGGAATCTAGTTCCTTAACTGATTGTTACCTATATAAGGCAATCAGAAAGATCATTCGAGAAAGGGAGAGAAGTAGACAAGTCTTCTGAGTTGTCTGGTGTGTGGAACAGTGCCAAATGAGCTTCCAATTTATAGTTTTTGCTGCTTGCACCCTTGGGACGCGCGTCTGGAGTGGGACGGCCGTCTGGGTTGGGATGGCCGTCCCAAATGCACCATTTGCACTGACTGAGACCACCTGGGGAGCTGGGACTGGCAGTCCCATTTGGGACGGCCGTCCCACTTGGCCAGGGAAGGTTGGGACGACCGTCTCGACCTTGGGACGGCCGTCTCGACCTGTTTTGGCCAGCTTTCATGTTCTAGGACCCCCGGGAAGCTTTCCTTTGTGTATTCGAACGTCGTTTGATGCCGATAAACGCCCGTTGAAGCTTTATCTTCATATAGGAAGTCTTCTTGGCCTTTTATAGAGATGGCAGGCGAGCCTTGCCTTTGTTGTAGGAAGTCTTTTTAGCCTTTACTGAGAGACCGTCTGAACTCCGAGTTTGTTGTAGGAGGTCTCCTTGGTTTTTATTAAGAAGCCAGGCAAACTTTATCTTCTTGTGAAGTTTTCCTAGCTTTTATTGAGAGGCCAGGCAAAATTAGGGGTCTACAGCTGCCCCCCCTTCACCTGCCTAGCTAATTTGTTGGCTTGATATGTCAACAAAATTAGTTGGTAGGGGAAGGAGTTAACCCTTTTGCCCGGTCATCCTTCAGATGCTGCTCCTTGCTGATCCTCCGGATGATAAATATTTTGATAGGTACCAACCCCTATCTGGTTTGAGTCTTATTTTGTAAGGCTCTGGTGAGTACTTACCCTCACCCGGTATGAGTCTGCATTTTGCCAGACTCTTGTGGGTACCTACCCCCACTAGGTATAAACCTTGTTTTACAAGGCTTTGGTGAGTACCTACCCTCACCGGTATGAGTTCGCATTTTGCTAAACTCTTGTGGGTACTTACTCCAGAGGTGCTCAACACTCGAACTATCCTCTAATAGGAGTAAGGTCTTTGCAACCCATTTTTGTAATGCTTAGGTGAGTATTTTACTCCACCTAATGCATTCTGCTAAGTTTTTGATGAGTACTTACCCCCATCTGGTACAAACCTTATTTTATAAGGTTTTGGTGGGTACCTACCCCCACCCGGTACGAACCTGCATTTTTGCTAGATTCTGATGAGTACCTACCCTCATCCGGTATAAACCTCATTTTATAAGGTTTTGGTGGGTACCTACCCCCACCTGATACGAATCTGTATTTTGACAGATTCTGATGAGTACCTACCCTCATCCAGTACAAACCTTATTTTATAAGGCTCTGGTGGGTACCTACCCCCACCTGGTATGAATCTGCATTTCGCTAGATTCTGATGAGTACCTACCCTCATCCAGTACAAACCTTATTTTATAAGGCTTTGGTGGGTACCTTCCCCCACCTGGTAGGAATCTGCATTTTGCTAGATTCTGATGAGTACCTACCCTGATCCGGTACAAACCTTATTTTATAAGGCTCTGGTGGGTACCTACCCCCACTAGATTCTGATGAGTACCTACCCTCATCCGGTATAAACCTCATTTTATAAGGTTTTGGTGGGTACCTACCCCCACCTGGTACGAATCTGTATTTTGACAGATTCTGATGAGTACCTACCCTCATCCGGTCCGAACCCCGTTTTGCAAGGCTCTGGTGGGTACCTACCCCCACCTGGTCTGAACCTCGTTTTGCAAGGCTCTGATGGGTACCTACCCCCACCTGGTTCGAACCCCGTTTTGCAAGGCTCTGATGGGTACCTACCCCCACCCGGTCCGAACCCCGTTTTGCAAGGCTCTGATGGGTCCCTACCCCCACCTGGTCCGAACCCCGTTTTGCAAGGCTCTGATGGGTACCTACCCCCACCTGGTCCGAACCTCGTTCTGCAAGATTCTGATGGGTACCTACCCCCACCTGGTCCGAACCCCATTTTGCAAGGCTCTGATGGGTACTTACCCCCACCCGGTCCGAACCCTGTTCTGCAAGGCTTTGATGGGTACCTACCCCCACCCGGTCCGAATCTCGTTCTCCAAGATTCTGATGGGTACCTACCCCCACCTGGTCCGAACCCCGTTTTGCAAGGCTCTGATGGGTACCTACCCCCACCCGGTCCGAATCTCGTTCTGCAAGATTCGATGGGTACCTACCCCCACCTGGTCCGAACCCCGTTTTGCAAGGCTCCGATGGGTACCTACCCCCACCCGGTCCGAACCCCGTTTTGCAAGGCTCCGATGGGTACCTACCCCCACCCGGTCCGAACCCCGTTTTGCAAGGCTCGATGGGTACCTACCCCCACCCGGTCCGAATCTCGTTCGCAAGATTCCGATGGGTACCTACCCCCACCCGGTCCGAACCCCGTTTTGCAAGGCTCGATGGGTACTTACCCCCACCCGGTCCGAACCCCGTTCCGCAAGGCTTTGATGGGTACCTACCCCCACCCGGTCCGAATCTCGTTCTCCAAGATTCCGATGGGTACCTACCCCCACCCAGTCCGAACCCCGTTTTGCAAGGCTCGATGGGTACCTACCCCCACCGGTCCGAATCTCGTTCCGCAAGATTCGATTGGTACCTACCCCCACCGGTCCGAACCCCGTTTTGCAAGGCTCGATGGGTACCTACCCCCATCCGGTCCGAATCTCGTTCTGCAAGATTCGATGGGTACCTACCCCCACCCGGTCCGAACCCCGTTTTGCAAGGGTCCGATGGGTACCTACCCCCACCCGGTCCGAACCCCGTTCCGCAAGGCTCGATGGGTACCTACCCCCACCCGGTCCGAACCCCGTTCGCAAGGCTCGATGGGTACCTACCCCCACCCGGTCCGAACCCCGTTTTGCAAGGCTCGATGGGTACCTACCCCCACCCGGTCCGAATCTCGTTCTGCAAGATTCTGATGGGTACCTACCCCCACCCGGTCCGAACCCCGTTTTGCAAGGCTTGTAGACCCCTAATTTTGCCCGGCCTCTCAAAATAAAAGCTAGAGGAACTTCACCCGAAGATGGAGTTCAACTCTTTCCCCACACAGCTGCTGATCAACTTCAACTTCACTTTTTTGATCACCACACACACTGGTGGTGCCGAGTCATGAAATAATTTTTATTTTGCCTTCCGGGAGGGCAAGTGATCCGGCTGGGGATGATTAAGCCTTTTCATTGGCTTTTTCATGTTGATAACTTCCTTCTTTCATGGATGGAAGGATAGTGGTCGGATCTTTTAAATGACTATGGTTGACGACTCATGTGATGATGATGCTAAGTCGTGAGTAATTTTTGTTTTGCCTCTCTAGTAGGTAAGGATCCGTTTGGGATCATCGAGCCTTTCCGTTGGCTTCTTTTTTTCGATGTACCTTCTTTTATCAGTGTGGCGTCGTGGTAGCTAGTTTTGGAAGCTCTTTATTCCCGCCGAAATGGTTTTGATTTCGCTTTTAAGATTTTGATTATATGAGACCGGATTCCGCGCCCTCCTATTTTCAATCACAAGTATGGAGAGACTATCCTCCTTATATGCATGTTTATTATTCTTGCTTACAGTAATTTATTTTTTCTTTGATTTTGACAA
>OY731402.1:15625416-15641402 GCA_963425845.1 Sphenostylis stenocarpa | reverse complement strand
CAACCCATTTAATCGATTATTTTCCCCGAATAATTGATTATCTAAAGATTTAATCGATTAATCCATTGAGCATATCTTGGAAATGATTTTCTTTACGTAATAATCGATTATCCTGTGGTTTAATCGATTATTCCAATAACTTTTTATAAAAATGAGTTTTTAGAGCTTTTAAAGAGTGGTCTATATGTCGGCTATCTTGGACTCTAATATTACAGACTCAAAAATCTCAAAAATATAAAACAGAGTTATTACATAAGATTACAAGTCTTCAAATCTCTAAGTCCTTTATTCTTGAATCATCATCAAAATTTACAAGCTTCATATCCTTGTATGTTCAACATTCATATCCTTGTATGCTCAACAAAGGGCGTCACCCAGAAATCCCCGACAACCAGCAAAGTCGGATGACCAATATCGAAAGATAAAAAACAAAGAATCCCCAGCAATCAACAAGCTGGATGGCTATCAGAAAAGCCAGAAATCAAAGAATTCTCGACACACCGGAAGACTCTACCAGAAAAAGTTGAAAAACAGAGTATGAACAAAATCATTTCCCATGGCACTGACGCATGAGCTAGAGTAGTAAGCTGCCACCACAACTTCGGGACAAGGAAGGTCCTGAAGATAGACATGCACACAGGCAAAACCTGCACATGAGCCAGAGTAGTAAGTCGCAATCAGTCCTACAAAGTGGACTTTCATACCGAGATGGGGGTGCGTACTCATCGGGCCTTACAAAAGGGGGCTTATCGGACGAGGGTTCATACTCGTCAACACCCAGGATGGGGGTTGTTCTTCGCAGTCAAAATGAGGTGGTCGGAGCGACGCGATGGTTTCGACTTTCCAATTTTTGCGTTTTTATTGGTGTGGTTACAACGCATTTAGGTTGTTCGATAACCGGGCTGAACCTAGGGGTGAGGTTTTCGAAAAGGCGCTCTTGGATTGTCCGATATCGTAGGCCTAACCCAAGAACTAATTTTGAAGGGTTCTTATGAGTCACCATCGATGTTTTCTTGGAAACATCGAAAAGGAGTGAAAAGGCGTTGGTTTTCGAAAAACCAACTTTGGTCATTAGAACCCGAGTTGGGTAAGGGAGTTAGTTACGTGTAAGGGAAGTGTTAGTTCCCTTACGACGCCTTCTCGGGTTCCCTATGATAGGCCAGCTACTGGAATAAATAAACCGGTGAAAATACGCTTTTACCCTTTATTTGCGGAATTTAAAGTTACGACTACATGGCCCTAATATCTACTGCGTAATTTAAAGGTGAAGCAGTAAAGAGAGAGAGAGAATGTAGAAACCTCCGAGGCTAGCTTTCTATTAACTTCTTGAAAATTAGGGTTCTTTTTGGTAGCCCTTCACTCTCTACAGCACCGGAAAACTCTAAAAAACGCTATAAAAACTCTCAGAAAACTCTGGAAATGCTTCAGAGGGGTACTAAGAAGAGAATTTTATGACGTGACAAGAAAGAGAATGGAAGAACTGTGTGAAATGACAGGAATGGTACGACTATTTACAGGGATTCGCGCCTATCAGGTCGAGACGGCCATCTCGTCTGACAAGGTCGAGACGACCGTCTCGCCATTCGGGACAGCCGTCTCGCCTTGCAGAAATGGCGAGACGGTCGTCTCGCCAAACGAGACAGCAGTCTCGCCATTCGCAAGTGACGAGACGACTGTCTCGCCAAACAAGATGGCGGTCTCGCCACTTTCGCAAGGCGAGACGACGGTCCCGAATACGAGACGGCGGTCTCGACCCTAAAAGGCGAAAATCCTTATTTACATGCATAAAATCCCTCCTATTCTAATATGGGGCCTAATAGTCTCTGCTAATGGCTTCTCAGGCTTCATCCATATTAAAAAAGGAGGTCTTCCGGTCTTTATTATGAGGCGGGCAAGATTTGGGGTCTCAGGCTGCCCCCCTTTGCAGACTAGTCGGCTGCTGGCCTGTTGTGCCAAAGAGATCGGCCGGAGGGTAAAGGAGTTGACCCTCTTGCCGGTTGCCACTGTAGATGTTCAGATCTTTGTGGCGGTTGAACTTCGGGAAAAAGTGTGCTTCCGGGATGCTCCTTCTAGCGATAGGCTGATCCTTTTGGTCGATGAGTGCGAACCCCCATCTGGTTTGACGAGTATGAAACCTCGCCCGGTAAGCCCCCTTTTGTAAGGCCTGATGAGTATACACCCCCATCTGGTGTTTGATGAGTATGAACCCCCATCCGGTGAGCCCCCTTTTGTAAGGCTTGATGAGTATACACCCCATGCTGGTGTTATGCCTCGGGATGCTCCTTCTTGCGGTAGGCCGATCCTTTAGACGTGGTGGCGTCTTACTTGCTCTAGCTCATGCACCGATGTTGAGATGTGTTCTCTCGTCTTCATCTTTTACGAGATTTGGTCATCCGTTCCGTGCCGGGGATTTGGTGGTGTTCATCCAGCCTTGTTGGTTGCGGGGATTCTTTTTTGATCTTTTGATGGTGATCACCCGACTCTTCGTTGGATGGTCGGGTAGTCTTTGTTTTTTTGTTCGACTCTGTTTAGTTTTCGAAAAATTGTTGGTCAAGGTGATTTTTTAATCCTGCCTTTTTTCGCGGTTTTGTCTTTTTCTCGCAATTTTGGATTTTGGCTTTTTCGAGCGTAAGTCTTTTTACTTTAAGCTTCTTTTGTTACTGCCGAATTTTTGAAAGGGATAGAAAAAAATGCATGAAATAAAATTTTTATTAATAAGAAAAATTTATTTACAAGCAATCTTATTCTATAAGCACTATCCCTAAGAAGGTGGGCTCTCGTCGGGAGACGATCCATAAGAGAGGCTAGCCGTACATATGTCTCGCGAACTCTGCACGGTCCCGGACTTCATCGCGATACTCCTGGCTGGAAGACCGCCGAGTCTTGCCTCATCCCCTCTTGGTACTGGTATATTGTCTCCGAGTCTTGTGTCGAAGGTCTCTTGCCTTAGGGACATCTTCTCTTGCCTCATAGACATCTGATCGAATTGCTAGCGCAAATCGTAGATATTACGGTTTACGCCAGCAAAGTCATCTGTGTACTGCTGCTGTTGTTATTGTGGTTGTTGGAACTCGGGAGGTGTTGGGAGATCGTGCATTGCCACGAGGTCCCGAAGATCCAAAGTGATATCCGGGAAGGGTGGAGGATCGGACTGGGTCCCGTGGCGCGGCGGACATCCCCATGCCGGCGAGTACCAGACCAGTTAATGGATTCGGGTCGGAGGGCTGGAGGCCGGTTCCTCCTACCACTGCACCCCCATTTCTCGCTAGGGGGTAATGTGGGGAGCCATGAGGACGACTCCCACGGCAGACTCCAGAAGTTCTTGAGGGCCTTCAAGAAGAAATAACCGGGGTTGCACGGTGCCTCCGGCTCATGCGAGTAAGGGACGAAGAGGTCCGGAAGGGTTACCTTTCCCACGACTCTCTTCCGCCAGGTGGATGGTCCCCGGCCGCGGCTTGTGACGGATGCGGAGGGACTGGAGGGAGTGCCTGAGCCCTTCATCGGTGTGGGCAAAGTGGGCGCCTTGGTGAGCTCCTCCCACATCTCGCCGACGGTGAGGTTGGTGGGGCGCGTGCAGATGGCCTCCTGGTAGTCCCGGGTCAGCACGTCCCCGGGTTGGACGAACCCAATGTTCACATTGAATTGGTCGAGGGTGGTGGTCTGATACATCCCACCCATAAAGTATGTCACCATTTTGGTTGGTGACAGGCCTGGGACCATGGCGGGAGTCTCGGCGTAGGAGATGGAGGCAAGAAACTCCAGCACTGCCTGGGGGTACACATGGGTAGGTGGAGGCTGAAGGAGGAAGCCCCACCCAATGCTGTCAATGTGGGCCCGGACGTCGTCCTCCCACCCGAATTCGGCGAGAATGCCGAAGTCTAATTTGAGCATGGGGTGCCATGTGTACCCCCGATATGCTCTAAACGAGCACGGTGCGATGGAGAGAGCTTAGTGGGGTCCTGGGGGACAGAGTCGAGGAAGCTGCTAGGGCCAGTGAGAACCTTTTCTCTTCCGGGATTGGCTTCCACGGTGCATTTTCACGGTACAGTGCTCGAGAGTGAGATAATAGATAGTTGGGGTGCAGAGGAGGTATGAAGAACCCCCAAGACCCCTCCTCTATTTATAGGGGAAAAATCAAATTCGGGACCACCGTCTGGGAAGTCGAGACGGCGGTCTCGATTTTGCGCGAGTCGAGACGGCCGTCTGGGACCTCGAGATGGCGGTCTCGACTTTGACATTAAGCGAGACGACCGTCTCGCCAAGCAGGACGGCAGTCTCGTTTTTGGCCAAGTTGAGACAGCGGTCTCGATTTTCTGGGGATCGAGACGGTGGTCTGGGAATACGAGATAGCCGTCTCGGTTTTACAGGATTTTTTTTTTTTAAGAAAGAAATAGGACCTGGTTCAAAAACATTTTATGCATGCAATGTTTTCATGTTTGATGTCCTATAATGCCTATTTCGATTAGTTTTTCAGAAGGATTTAACTGACGTGTCTTGTAGCGTCGAATGCCCTCTTATTTGCGTTCTCGTATTTGGCTGTACCATGCCGGACTTCTTGTGACCGAAGGATAACTTGTTTTTTTTCTTTTTTCTTTTTCTTTCTTTTTGTAGAGCACTCTTTGCAATGTAGTGTTCCTTTTTCTCCACTCTAGGGGTTTCAATCCTCTTGTTGACTATACGCCTCCATATTCCCAAATTAATTATTAGAATATTGTTGTGAGGGTTAAGAGAAAAGGAGTAAAGAGGTAAATTCAATGGCTTGTGTTTTAGAAGGTTAATTTTTATTTAGAAAAAGGTTTTCTAAGAATGGTTGGCTAGGGTTAGGCTTAGGAGTTTAAGCTTTTTGTCTAAGCAAGCGCTTCCCCTTTTTGTACTTGCACTTTAGTTTTATTTCCATTGCTTTTTATAGCTAGTTGATCTCCCTAGATCGCCCTTCGGGTTTTCGAACTAGGATATTGTGTTTTGGCCCTAACTTTTGTCTAGGTTCCTTCTTTTTGTATTTTTAGGGAATCCTAGCGGACCTTATTTTGTAACCCTAACTTTTGCCTAGGTTACCCTTTATTTTTGTTCGGGTATCCTACCTGTAGACCCCTAATTTTGCCCGGCCTCTCAATAAAGGCTAAGAAGGCTTCCTATTTGAAGATAAAGCTTCGGTAGACGTCTAATGGCATCAATCGACTTCCGAATAAAGAAAGGAAAGCTTCCCGGAAGTCCTAGAACACAAAATCTGGCCAGAACAGTCGAGATGGTCGTCCCAGAAGTCGGGATGGCCGTTCCGGCAAGCCCAGACGGCCGTCCCAAGTGCTAGACAGTTGTCTCAACTGTTTGATGGTTGGGACGGCCGTCCGGCTTCCCGGACGCCCATCCTCGTTTTCCAGGCCCAGGACGGCCGTCCCAAGGCTGCCAGGCAGCGAAAACTATAAATAGGAGGCTCATTTGCCACTTTTTCACACTCTAGACACTTGTCTTCTCTCCCTACTTCAAATGAACTCTCTCGATTGCCTAAAAAGGTAACAATCGGTTAAGGAATTGTATTCCGAACATTCGATTCTTCTTTAAAATTTAGTAGAGTTGATCTTATATTCGGGAGGAGAGTCTTTGTAGAGCGGGGTTGCCAAAACGCATCCTCACGGCTTAAAAGATTTGCAATACAAAGCTTGCTACGAAGGTTCTTTTCACTTCTCTTCTCTTTTATTGCTTTATTTATTGCTTTATGTATGCAATAGAAAATAAGATCATGTAGAAGCCATTTTTAAATATTGTATAAATAAAATAGGGTAATAGTGTAATTTCTCGTAATCTTTACTTAATGAATTAATCCGTCATAGGGACCCCGAAAGGGGCGTTGTGGGGTGCTAACACCTTCCCCACACGTAACTAACTCCCTTACCCAACTTCGGTTATAATGGCCAAGTTTGGTTTTTATTAAAATCAACGCCTTTTTATCCTTTTCCAATGTTTATGGTCAAAAAATTGGTGGCGACTCCATAAGAACCCCTTTTCGAAAACCTTGCTTTTATTAGAGGATAGTTCAGCTTTTTGAGCACCTCTAAGCAATGAACACATTTAAAAATAAAACGCGAGTCTAAACCATCTTTTCGCGACCGCTCGCATAAACGTTCGAGATGTCCCTGCAGACGTCTGAATCTGACGACGGCGACAGTATGGCGACTCCACTAGGGAAGCTAGAGAGTTGATCCCATTTAGTGACGGATAAAATTCAAACTAAGTAAAGATTTGAAATTACGCCTTTACCCTCTTTCGTATGTTTTATTGTATGACTTTAATAACTCGCCGTATGATTATTTTCTACAAATTGTCCGAAATATAAATTGCACACTAAAACCCTTGCACACAATAGTCCCTCTATACCCGGGGCAAGAGTGAATACCTATAGGGAGTGGGTGGCGGATACGACCGGCTTGTTGGCACACGAGGCTACAACCGTTGTCGGAAAACCACCAACTCAAGGTGATAACTCTCTTCTTTTGGTCCAAGGATGTCAACACAGAGTTCCGTGCATGACCCAAGGACTGAGAGATTGAGAGGTCCCTATAATGGGGGCACCTTGGGGACCTTTGGCCTTGGTGAGAATAGTTTAGAACCACCTAAACCAAGCACGTTTCTGTAGGAAAACCCCACCTCGTAAATAGCGTGGCTCTACTCGTGGATGAATGAATTGTGTGTGCATTCGTTTGCTGCATTTGTATTTATGCATTAGCATAGGGTAATCATACAACAAAAATAGTAAAACCCTAAAAGACCATAAAAGTGATAAGAATAAACCAACTTTATCTCGGACAGTCTTCAGTTAAGCTAGCTTGGTTTCCGATTCTTTGTAAGCTAAGTAGCCACGTTGACCGACAGAAGAGATAAAGGGTCATAAAAAATATAAAAAACAATTTAAAGCAATAAAAATGCCTTTTACAATAAAAAGATTCTTGGCAAAGTCGTATCATTCATACCACATCATCCAATAAGTGGTAAAACTAAGAGAGAAAATAAATGCACTAAGAAAAGTATGCATAAACATCATCATAATAAAGTCTCTCATACATAAACACATTCATTCTAGGATGTATTAGATATCCTTAGACAATAGCGAAAGAGACCCAAGTGCGTTTATCACCTTCCTAGAAGAGATAAGTGCGCTAAGTTATGTTGGCAACCTTTGAAAAAAGGATGTTAGCACATTAAGGTGGGTATGGTACCCTTAAAACATAGGCTTTTGAGAAAACACCAAAGCTATGGTCTAAGGCATATCTATCCCACACTGATCATTCATAATAAAAAAAGACAATAATAAAAATCTTTAAATCATTTAGAAAGTGGTTGGTCTTCTACCTGTTCTCACTCGCACTCAAAAAGCCAAGAAGATGGAGCAATTAGAGGAGCAGAACCGTATGCTCACCGCTGAGCTTAATGTCATAAAGGAACAAATAGCACAGTTGACGGAGCTAATGTATCAACAATGCTTCCACAATACGGTCTCTGAGCAACGAATTTCTGCCATAGAAGAGAAATTAAGGGCATTAGAGGGATACAACTTTGATGTAAAGGAGGTAACCGATGTCAAAAATACTCGATTCCCTCCCAAGTTTAAGAAATCCCACGCATCATTCAAGAAGTCCTTTGGCAAGAAGAAAGAGGGGAGCATAAATGCCATCAAACCTAATGAGAATTGTGATTACCATTCAGGCGCTCCTGGGCATTCTGTGGAGAATTGCATGGCCTTGAAGTATAAGGTCCAAGAATTATTGAATGCCGGGTGGATTACTTTCAATGCTCCCGACCCTTAGGTGGATGACACGCCTCTGTCACAACTAGAATAGTGAGCCTGGGTAGATAAGGCCAGCTAACTAGGGCTCCCCATTTTGTGCATGTTTTGGTTAAAAGAAATAACTAATAATAAAAAGCTTCTGATGCATCTCTCGCGGTCTCTACCCATGGCCGCGAGATCTTTTGATTAAAGGGGCTCTGTACATATTTCTCTTTTCATCAATACAACGAGGCATTTTTCATAATATTCATATTCTTTTCATTCTTTGCTCTCTAACTCCAAAATAATTAAATAAAACCTAAACCCAAATAAGGACCATATAAACAGTCATGTCTGTGATTGAAAACTCTCTGCGGGATCTGAAAGCCGAAGGCGAATGGATTGAGTCAGACAGTGAGGAGGGGACCATTTCCCCGGACATGCAAAGACTGTTGGAGAAAAGAAGCTTAATTGATACAACCCCATTAGAAAAAACTAAGGCCATCGATTTGGGACAAGGAGATAATAAGAAAGAAGTAAAATGTCGATACCCAAATTGATAATGTTAGGGAAGGGGCAATAACACCTTTGTGTTTATTCATGCCTCATCTTTTCCCTTATTCATCGGATAAAACTGTACCGTGAAGATACAAAGAAGAATCGTCCATTAATAAAGATATCTCCAATATAGCCGACATTGGGGGCATGACGAGAAGCGAAAGAATTTATTCCCCAAGGAGCTACAAGATAATGCTCCTAAAAACAAAGGAAAAATAAAGAAACCGAAGAGGAAGAAAAAAAGAATCCAAGGGAAAGATTAAGTAGACCTTGGATTAACTGTGCTAGGCGGTTTCTTCAACGCTCCACCTGAAAAATCAAATTCGTGGTAGGCGACAAGTTGATCATGGTTCAAGCTAAAGACTACATTCGAATCAGTGAGTCGTCCACCATACCTTAAAAGGATGCGCCGAAGAAGACATTTGAAAATATGGAAAGACTTCCTAGTAATATGAAAGTGGCCCATATAATGAAGAGATATGGATACATCCCAGGACAAGGGCTTAGAAAGGATGCTCAAGGAATAAGAGAGCCACTAGATTTTAAGGATAGTCCTTTAAAGTATGACCCTACAAAAGATCAAGTCGTACAAAGAAAAGAGAAGTCTCCCCTTCATACCTCAAAGACGATCTCCCGAAAAAGAGGGATATTAGCGTAAAGGGTAGCGTTAGTCATTAGGTGTCCTTCTTCCAATTCTAAGGGATGTAAACCCAATGACTATTAGAGATCACTCCTCGGGGTATGCCCGACCCCCGAGCATCTCTAGGACACACATTTTCCCTGAAATTACAAAAGAATGCTATTCTTACTATCTGCTTCTTTTCTCGCTAATTATGTCTATACCCCATTAAATAACCATGTTTAGACAAACATTTTAAAATGCGTCAAAATAATCAAAGCGCTATAAACAAAATAAAGTCTCGCTAGGTATCCCAAAAGTGGAAAAGGGGAACCTAGACAAAAGTTAGGACATAACACAATATCCTAGGCTGAAAACCCAAAAGGGTGGACTAGGAAAGTTAATCAGTCACAAATAGGTGCCATAAAGTAATAAGTTGAAGATGCCACATCATTAAAACAAAACGTTTGTTTAAACTAGCCTAAACACTGGCCAACCTTGGCTAGCCATTCTTACAAAAACTATTATTTCAAAAACAAATCCCACTAAAACACAAACCTTTGCAATAAATCCCTTTCTTTCTATTCTCTTGACCCTTCACCACAAAGCATTCAAGTGATTGACTCGGGAAATGTGGAAATATAGTGATCAATAAGAGGTTTGAAATCCCTAAGGAAAGGAAGAGGGGCATTGATATGGCGCTTGCTCTACATTCAAAATGATTACTCTTCTGAGTTAGTAGCAAAGATCCGAGACTGGAAAATCGGTACAGCTAATCATGTTGACAAAAACACATGATGATGGAAGTAAACTTAACGAAGTTGAATGGGTTCGAAGTCGATATGACCAACTAAACCTTATTGAAGAAAAACGGTTGAATGTTATATGTTGTGAGCAAGCCTATCAAAGGAAAATAAAAAAGGCTTACAAAAAAAAGTCAACCTTCATATTTACCATAAGAAGGATTTAATGGTAAATAATGTGCTTCCAGCCCAGAAGAATAAAATTGGAAAATGGGTGAAAAATTATGAAGGACCCCTTGTGGTCAAACGAGCTTTCTCGTGAGGGGCACTTATCCTCACTAATATGAACGGAGAGGAATTTCGACACTCGATCAATTCGATGCGATGAAGAAGTATTACGCTTAAGGACATTGCTCAAAGACTCGTCAGGAATGAAAACCCGCAAAGGGCATCCCTGGGCAAAAGATAGGGTATATATCCCTCGCTAGGATATGTCCTAGGCAAAAAGTAGAGGTAAAAAAAAAATAATAATAAAAAATTAAGAGCAATGGTTACCTCGAGTCGAAAATTGAAAGGCGACTAAGGTAACATTCTTCCGAAGCAAGAAGTCCGCATAATCTTCACTCTAAGCTCGGACATCTCAACTGAAGCAATTAGGAGAACTAGGGGGCGAGATATCATAGACATGACTGTTTAAGCCTATACGAGTATAGCTAACCCCAACCATCCATTCTTCTAAATACCTTTTGAAATCCTTCTATAAAAGAAATAAACTTTTGCTCATTTATCAATAAAAATTCCCTTTCATTTCCTTTCTCTTGACCAAATATTATGGAAATGCCTCTTTATTGGTAAATCATAAATATGCGCAAAGACCTTTAATCAAAGATCAAACATGCATCTAAAAAGAGGAAGCATAAAAAAAATAATAAGAAAAGAATGAATGCCCTGCTAGGATATTCTTAGGTAAATATCGGGGTAGCCCGCTAGATTGGAAACCCCAAAAGAACGATCTAGGAAAAAGATAAGGCAAAAGCCCCCTAAGATATTCTAGGCAAAAATTAAGGCATCCCGCTAGATTGAAAACCCGTAAAGGGCGGTCCAGGCAAAAGATAGGGCTAAAACCGAAAGATGAATAAAAGAGGAGTCCATCATCATGGTCATAAAGGAGGAGCCCATCGGCGTATTCATAAGAAGCCAACGAGAGAAGGCCAATTACTTTCTAAATGCATCAAAAATAAATAAACAAATAGATTGCATTTAGGACATCCACACACAAAGTAGTTGCATAATACGACTTTGTCAAAATCAAGAAAAAATAATTTTCTTCAAATAAGAATAATAAACATGCATATAAGGAGGATAGTCTCCATGCTTGTGATTGAAAATAGAAGGCACCAGAATCCAACCTCCATATAAAAATCAAAATCGCGAAAGAAAAGGCAAAATCAAAACCATTGCGACGAGAATAGAGATCTTCAAGAAAACCATAGCTCCAACCATTCTCCTTCTACCCCAATAAAAGAAGGTACACCGAAAAAAGGCCTACTCCAAAGGCAAAACAAAAATTACTCCACGACTCAGCATCACCACATGAGTCGTCAAAAAGAGTCATTTAAAGCTTCAATCAACACCCTTCCATCCAAGAAAAAGGAAGTCATCAACATGAAAAGCCAACGGAAAGGCTTGATCATCCCCAAGCGGATCCTTGCCTACTTCGGAGGCAAGACAAAAAGATTACCTCACGACTCAGCTTGCATCACCACATGAGTCATCGAGCACACTCATCCAAAATATCCGCCTCATTCCCCAAAGGAGAATAAGGACTACACAAAGATCAACCAAAGAAGATATAGAGTCAAAATCTCCATATCTCCAGGGGTTCAACAAAAAGAAAAAAGAAAAAACTTTCATTCCCCAATAGAGGCATGAAAAAGGCCGAATAAAAATCTCCAAGTAGAGCATATCAAAAAGTCTACAAAAAGAGGAAAACAAGAAAATTTTCATCTTCCAGCTCAAATAAGAGCTTCACAAAGCCGAGGAGCCAAGACTACATCATCAAAATATCAATCAAAGTTGGATCCCTAGGAAGCCGACAAACTCCTTGGCAAATCTCCCAAAAAGAGAAAAAGAAGAAAATCTCTTCATTCCGCTCAATAAAGAGCTTCACAAAAGTCGGGAGCCAAGACTCTATCATCAAAAAATCAAATCAATGATTGGACCCCCGGAAGCTAATAAACTCCCGGGATCGCCAAAAAGAAAAGAGAAAAAATAAATCTCTTCATCCAGCGAGATAACAAAAAGCCGAGTGTGCATAAAAGGCGCACACATTTAAAAACCAAATTTCCAAAATCGCGAGGAAAAGATAAAAACCCATTCCCCGACGGAATAAGAGCATAGGCAAAGCCAGCTCAAAACAACAAGCATCCAACAAGGTGTCAAAAACTCCATTTCTCCCTAGGGGGCAAGTCAAAATAGATCTCTCGGGAAAACAATCAAATCCCAGATGGATCATTAAAAAGAAAAAACTATCCCCAATGAGCCTATCGGCAAAGGCAAAACTACAAATTCATATCCTCGGGGAATTAATTGCCTATAAACGCCCAATATGGATATCCCTAGTGAAATGCAAAGCCTTCACTTCCAATAAAGCCTCTGCCTACTCGGAGACGAGCAAAGAGCTAATATCCCCAAGAAACGGGAAATCAACCTATGGAAGAGGCAATATAAGCCCAAAGCATAAAAGTCTTCACCACTGCTTGAAGCATTTGCCAGAAATCAAGAGGCACAATTAACAGAAATCAACAAATCCTCAATGTATTCCTGCCTAAATTAAGAGGGAATCATCAATAAACCCCGAACAAAGACAGGGACAACTAAATAGAAAATCCCGAAACCACAAATCCCCAGGAGATTCCTGCCTAAAAAAGAGGCAACCAACAAGAAATCATCGGTAAAACCCGGATGGCTAAAAAAAAAAGCCAAAAACAAAAATCCTCGCAGGGCCAGGATGACTAAAAAAGAAAAGCCAAAAATAAGAATCCCGGCAGGACCGGATGGCTAAAAAGAAAAGCCAAAAACAAAGAATCCCAGGCAAGACCAGGATGGCTAAAAAGAAAAGCCAAAAACAAAGAATCCTCGGCAAGACCGGATGGCTAAAAAGAAAAGCCAAAAACAAAATCCCAGGTAAAACCGGATGACTAAAACGAGAAAAGTCAAAAAGAAAAAAAATCAATCACTCCCCATGGAATAGGCGCATGATCGGAGACAATAAGCCGCCACCATATCTCCAAAAACCGGATGAGGGTTTGTACTCATCAATCATAAGGCCGAATGCCGAAAAAGAAGCATCCCAAGAGCCTTATAGAATAGGGTTCGTACGGGTGAGGGTAGGTACTCACAAGAGCCTTATAGAATAGGGTTCGTACCAGGTGGGGGTAGGTACCCACCAGAGCCTTATAGAATAGGGTTCGTACGGGTGAGGGTAGGCACTCACTAGAGCCTTATAAAATAGGGTTCAAATGCGGGTGAGGGTAGGTACTCACCGGAGCCTTATAGAATTGGGTTCGTACCGGTGAGGGTAGGTACTCACTAGAGCCTTATAGAATAGGGTTCATACCAGGTGGGGGTAGGTACCCACCAGAGCCTTATAGAATAGGGTTCGTACCGGGTGGGGGTAGGTACCCACAAGAGCCTTATAGAATAGGGTTCGTACCGGGTGGGGGTAGGTACCCACAAGAGCCTTATAGAATAGGGTTCGTACCGGGTAGGGGTAGGTACCCACCGGAGCCTTATAGAATAGGGTTCGTACCGGGTGGGGGTAAGTACCCACCGAGCCTTATAGAATAGGGTTCGTACCGGGTGGGGGTAGGTACCCACAAGAGCCTTATAGAATAGGGTTCGTACCCACAAAAACCTTATAAAATAAGGTTTGTACCTGGATGAGGGTAGGTACTCATCAGAATCTAGCAAAATACGAGATTCATACCAGGTGGAGGTAAGTACCCACCGGAGCCTTATAAAATAAGGTTTGTACCAGGATGAGGGTAGATACTCATCGGAATCTAGCAAATGCAGATTCATACCAAGTGGGGAAGGTACCCACTAAAGCCTTATAAAATAAGGTTTGTACAGGATGAGGGTAGGTACTCATCAGAATCTAGTGAAATGCGGATTCATACCAGGTGGGGGTAGGTACCCACAGAGCCTTATAAAATAAGGTTTGTACCTGGATCGGGGTAGGTACTCATCGGAATCTAGCAAAATGCAGGATTCCTACCAGGTGGGGGAAGGTACCCACCAAAGCCTTATAAAATAAGGTGCATGCTTGGATGAGGCTAGGTACTCATCAGAATCTAGCGAAATGCTTGATTCATACCAGGTGGGGGTAGGTACCCACCAGAGCCTTATAAAATAAGGTTTGTACTGGGATGAGGGTAGGTACTCATAAGAATCTAGCAAAATGCGGATTCATACCGGGTGGGGAGGTACCCACCAAAGCCTTATAAAATAAGGTTTGTGCTAGGATGAGGGTAGGTACTCATCAGAATCTAGCAAAAATGCATATTTGTACCAGGTGGGGGTAGATACTCACCAAAGCCTTACAAAACGGGTTGCAAAGACCTTGCTTCTATTAGAGGATAGTTCGAGTGTTGAGCACCTCGGAAGTAAGTACCCACAAGAGTTTAGCAAAATGCAAACTCGTACCAGGTGAGGGTAGGTACTCACCAGAGCCTTGCAAAAACGGGGTTCGTACTAGATGAGGATAGGTACTCATCAGAATCTAGCGAAGAGCATATTAATACCTAGTGGGGGTAGGTACCCACAAGAGTCTAGTGAAATGCAGACTCATACCTGGTGAGGGTAAGTACTCACCGAGATCCTTAAAAAAGAAGGTTCAAACTAGATAGGGGTTGGTACGTATCAAAAATATTTATCATGGATCGGCAAACTTCGACAAAGGAGCATCAGAAGGATGACCAGGCAAAAAGGGTTAACTCCTTCACCTACCAACTAACTTTGTGGGCACATTAGGCCAACAATTAGTCGAGGCGGGTGAGGGGGGGGCAGTTGTAGACCCCTAATTTTGCTCGGTCTCTCAATAAAGGCTAAGAAGGCTTCCTATTTGAAGATAAAGCTTCGGTGGACGTCTAACGACATCAATTGACTTCCGAATAAAGAAAGGAAAGCTTCTCGGAAGTCCCAGAACACAAAATGTGGCCAGAACAGTCGAGATGGTCGTCCCAGAAGTCGGGATGGCCGTCCCAGCAAGCCCAGACGGCCGTCCCAAGTGTCAGACAACCATCTCAGCCTGTTTTGATGGTTGGGACGGCCGTCCCAAATCCCAGACGGCCGTCCCGGCTTCCCTAGACGCCCATCCCTATTTTCCAGGCCCCAAACGGTCGTCCCAAGCTGCCAGGCTGCAAAAACTATAAATAGGAGGCTCATTTGCCACTTTTTCACACTCCAGACACTTGTCTTCTCTCCCTACTTCGAATGAACTCTCCGATTGCCTAAAAAGGTAACAATTAGTTAAGGAATTGTATTCCAGCATTCGATTCTTCTTTAAAATTTAGTAGAGTCGATCTTGTATTCGGGGAGGAGAGTCTTTGTAGAGCGGGGGATTGCCAAAATGCATCCTCACGGTTAAAAGATTTGCAATACAAAGCTTTCTATGGAGGTTCTTTTCACTTCTCTTCTCTTGCTTTATTTGCTTTATGTATGCAATAGAAAATAAGATCATGTAGATAGCCATTTTTAAATATTGTATAAATAAAATAGGGTAATAGCGTAATTTCTCGTAATCTTTACTTAATGAATTAATCCATCATAGGGAACACGAAAGGGGCGTTGTGGAGTGCTAACACCTTCCCCACACGTAACTAACTCCCTTACCCAACTACGGTTATAATGGCCAAGTTTGGTTTTTATTAAAATCAACGCCTTTTTATCCTTTTCCAATGTTTATAGTCAAAACATTGGTGGCGACTCCATAAGAACCCCTTTTCAAAAACCTTGCTTTTATTAGAGGATAGTTCGGTTGTTGAGCACCTCGAAAGCAATGAACACATTTAAAAATAAAACGTGAGTCTAAACCATCTTTTCGTGATCGCTCGCATAAACGTTCGAGATGTCCCTAGACGTCGAAACGGACGGCGCGTACAACTACAGTTGACCCTATCTTTTGCGTAGCCCCCTTAGTGGGTTTCCTCTTGGGTATTTTGCCCTTTTCTTTGGCCTTTGGCTTCTATGGGCTTTTTTCTTTTTTGTGTATTTATTTTTTTGTTCACAATATTGGCGAAGCATG